>PVIU01014432.1:0-51655 GCA_004026605.1 Ondatra zibethicus
AGTATACTAGAGAATGATAAATTAGTCAGGATATACATAAGAATATAATTTTTAATTGATTTTATTGAGCTCTACATTTTTCTCTGTTCCCCTCACTGCCTCTCCCCTCCCCACTTCAACCCTGCCCCAAGGTCTCCATGCTCCCAGTTTACTAAGGAGATCTTGTCTTTTTCTAATTCCCATGTAGATTAGATCTATGTAAGTGTCTCTTAGTGTCCTCATTGCTGCCTAAGTTCTCTGGGAATGTGGTTTGTAGGCTGGCTTTCTTTGATTTATGTTTAAAAACCACCTATGAGTGAGTATATGTGGTAATTGTCTTTATGTGTTGGGTTACCTCACTCAAAATAATGTTTTCTACCTCCATCATTTTCCTACAAAATTTAAGATGTCATTTCTTTTTCTGCTGTTTAGTACTCCATTGTGTAAATGTACCACATTTTCTTTATCCATTCTTAGGTCGAGGGGCATTTAGCTTGTTTCCAAGTTCTAGCTATGACAAACAATGCTGCTATCGACATAGTTGAGCACATGTCCTTATGGCACAATTGAGCATCCTTTGGTTATATACCCAAAGGTGGTATTACTGGGTCTTGAGGAAGGTTGTTTCCTAGTTTTCTGAGAAATAGCCACACTGACATCCAAAGGGGCTGTACCAGCTTGCATTCCCACCACCAATGAAAGAGTGTTCCCTTTTCCCCACAACCTCTCCAGCATAAGTTGTCATTAGTGTTTTTGATCTTGGCCATTCTTACAGGTTTAAGATGGAATCTCAGAGTTGTTTTGATTTGCATTTCTCTGATGACTAGGGATATTGAACATTTCCTTAAGTGTCTTTCAGCCATTTTAGATTCCTCTGTTGAGAGTCCTCTATTTAGGTCTGTACTCCATTTTTAAATTGGATTATCTGTTCTTTTGATGACCGATTTCTTGAGTTCTTTGTATATTTTGGAGATCAGACCTCTGTCTGATGTGAGGTTAGTGGAGATCTTTTCCCATTCTGTAGACTTCTGGAGGCATCACAATCCCTGATTTCAAACTCTACTACATAGCTACCGTATTGAAAACAGCTTGGTATTAGCATTAGAACAGACAGGAGGACTGACGGAACCAAATAGAAGACCCGGATATTAATCCACACACCTTCGAATACCTGATTTTTGACAAAGAAGCAAAAAATATCAAATGGAAAAAAAGAAAGCATATTTAACAAATGGTGCTGACATAACTGGATATCAACATGTAGAAGAATGAAAATAGACCCATATCTATCACCATGCACAAAACTCAAGTCCAAATAGATCAAATATTTCAACATAAAGCCAGCCACACTGAACCTTATAGAAGAGAAATTGAGAAGTACACTTGAACACATTGGCACAGGAGATCACTTCCTAAATATAACCCAAGAAGCACAGACACTGAAAGAAACAATAAATGGGACCTCCTGAAACTGAAAAGCTTCTATAAAGCAAAAGATAAGGTCAACAAGACAAGAATAAAATTTAAAACTTTTTAGAACTGAAAGCAAATGAAAATATAATACACCTAAACTTATGGAATACAATAGAGGAGATAATAAGAGGTTTATAGCACTAAGTCCCTTTTTAATACAAATTGGAGAGATCTCTATTAGAAACCTAAGGGAATACCTGAAAACTCTATTATAATAAGAAGAAATCACAACCAAAAGTAGTAGATAGAAAAAAATAATCAAATCCATATATGAAATGAATAAAATAACAATAACAACAGCAAAAATCAACACAAAAATTTAGTAAATAAAAGAGTTGGATCTTTGAGAAAATCAGTAAGATCCACAAGCTCTTAGCCAAATTGACTAAAAGGTAGAGGGAGAAGATCTAAATTAACAGTATTAGAGATGAAAGTAGGTGATTAACAACAGACACTGAGAAAACCCAGAGAAAATAAGGACACACTTTAAAAATATGTTCTCAATCAAACTTGTAAATCTAAAAGAAATAGTATGTAAACGGAGACTGCGGGTTGGTTTCCGGCTGTCCAGATCCAAATAATCACACAAAAACTATATTAATTATAACACTGTTCGGCCCACAGCTTAGGCATATTCCTAGCTATCTCTTACATCTTAAATTTACCCATTTCTATTAATCTGTGCATCACTACAAGTCTGTGACCTACTGTAAAGTTCCGACATTTTTCTCTTTCAACAACTACACAACATCTCTTGACTCCACATTATTTCCTCCTCTATTTCTTCTTGGAATTTCTGTCTTGCTCTATTCTGCCCTACCATAGGTCAAAGCAGTTTCTTTATTAACCAAAGGTAATAAGACATATTCACAGCATACAGAGGGGAATCCCACATCAATTGTAAATTGTCTTGATATACAGCATCTACCAAAGTTAAATAAAGATCAGGTAAGCAATTTAAACAAACCTAATGCAAGATAAACATTAATTAAAAGTCTATCAACCAAACATAAACCCAGGACCAGATGGTTTGAGCACAGAATTCTATAAGACTTTCAAAGAATTAACAATTCTCAAATTATTGCACAAAATAGAAAAAGAAGGACTATAGCCCAATTCTTTTAATAATGCTGCATTTACCCTGATATTTAAATGACACAAATACACAACAAAAAAGGAGAATTACAGGTCAATTTCTCTTTTGAATATGAATAAAAAACTCAATTAAATACTCAAAAATCAAATCCAAGAACACATCATAAAGATCATTCACTGTGATTAAGTAGGTCATCCCAGAGATGCAGGGACAATTGTTCAGCATTTGTAAATCAATAAATATAATTTAACATATAAACAGAAAGAAAGTCAGAAAACAAATGATCCTTCTCATTAGATATCTAAAAGGTCACTGAGAAAATCCAGTAGTATTTTGTAATAAAAAAAAGTCCTAGAGAGACTGGTAAACAGGATAATAAAATACAACATAATAAAGTATTTATAGAAGGCCTACAGCTAAAAGAAAAGCAAACCATATCCACTAAATAGAAAAAGCACATGGCTGTTCACTTTCTTAATCCGTATTAAATATAGTACCTGAAGTCTTAGCACAATAAGACAAATGAAGGAGACCAAGGGAATACATATAGGAAGGGAATAAATCAAAATGCCATTATTTGTAATGATGATGATGATAATGATGATGATGATATGTGTCCGTGTGTATGATTCCAAGAATTTCACCCGGAAACACTTATCTTCAGATGACAAACCCTTTCAGCCAATACACATAAAAATCAGCATCCTTCCTACATATAAGTGACAAATTTACTTAGAAATAAATCATAGAATCAATACCTTTCCCATCGGCCTCATTATTACTTATACACACACACACACACGCACACACACACACATATATATATATATATATATATATATCACATATATATAATACATATATAAATAATACATGAAATATCAGGATAACTACAAGAAAAGGAAAGCCTTATGTGATAAAAACTTTAAAACATCCAAGAAAGAAACTGAAGAAGGTATTAGAAGTTAAAAAAACCTGCAGAGTTCATGGATCAGTATAATTATTATAGTAAAAATGGCCATCTTGACAAAGGCAACCTACAGATTCAATGTAATCCCTATCAAAGTTCCAACATAATTTTTCACAGAACTTTCAAGAGCAGCTTTCAGCTTCATATAGAAATACAAAAATTCCAGGATCGCTAAAACAATTTTGAATATTAAAAGAAATTTTGGAGGTATCACTTTCCAGTTTTAAATACTACAGAGATACGTAATAAAACAGTATGGTATTTGCACGTGTGCATGCACGCGCGCGCGCACACACACACACACACACACACACACACACACACACACACCAGACATTTTGATCAGTGAGATAGAATTAAAGTCCAGACACATCTCCACACACATATGGATATCTGATTTTTAATTAAAAGCTAGAAATACACACTGTAAAACAGACAACCTCTTCAACAAATGGTGGTGGCCAAATTAGTTGACTTCACTTAGAAGGATACAAATAGATCCATTCTTATCAACCTGCACAAATTCAAATGCAAATGGATCAAGGACCACAACATAAGGCTAGATACTCAGAATCCAATAGAAGAGAGTGTTGAATTGTTTTGAACTTATGAGCCCAGAAAAGACTGAACAGGACAGCATTAGCATAGGCACTAAGATCAACTGATAAATGAACCTCATGAAATAGAAGAGCTTTTTATACGAAAGAACACTGTAATTTGGACAAAGTGGCAGGCTACATATTTTACCAACTACTTATCCTATAGAGGGTTAATATTTAAAATATATAAAGAACTTTAATAGCTAGCTATAAAGAAAACAAATATATATATATGATATATATATAGCATATATATAACACATGTATATATGTGATACACACACATATATATTATATACACACATATATATCTCATTCAAGATCCAGCATGTCACTCTTGGGCATATACCCAAACATGCTTCAACTTACTACAGAGATACTTACTCAAAAATGTTCATTGCTGCTCTATTAATAATAACCAGAAGATGGAAATCGCCTTCATGGTCATAAGTGAATGAATAGATAAAGAAATTTGTACATTAATACAATGGGATATCACTCAGTTGTTAAATTTAATGAAATTATCATGTAAATAGATGGATCTAAAAAAAAAAAAAACAATCCCAAGTGAAATTCCTGAGACAAAAACGGTATATACTCATTTCTTTGTAGATGTCAGCTGTTAAATATTCTGTAAGAAGGGTACAATGCACATAACTGCAAAGTTTGGGTTTAGAGTAAGGGACTAGGGCAGAGAAGTGACTCCCCTGAGAACAGGAAATAGACTAGGCAGGTATTGCTATATGGGAGACAGAGCTAGAAATAAAGGATTGAAAGGCAAGGGGGAGGGAAGAGAGTAGTGTGGAAGGGAATATGAGGATGGAGTGCTAAAACTGAGGGATATTATGGAAACCTAATACAGTAAAAGCTTGTTAAAATACATGCATATATGAAGGCGATCTAAATGGAATCAATGAATAACAGAGAAGACAGAGCCCCAAACTGGACCTCTTTCATCACAAAATGAATCCTCCTGTGCTGAGAATGGGTTTTTGGCCACAGGAACCCATAAAAACCCTCAAACAATCCAGGATATTGTCAAGTCTATTAGTCGGTCTTCACAAACACTCTATTGCTGAAGACAGCACCTACACAATTCATTGAACATGGAGAAGTTAAGCTAGTGCCTACCTACAGCTTTTAACTCTACTGACAAGCAAGTGTTCTTGGCACTAGAAAGTACTCTGCATGCTACTGAAAGAGGAAGTAATCAACTCATCTGCAAATCATTCATTTTACAATGTGGACTTGTGTGGAGGCTGCACTAGTGCAATAGTGGCACAAAGCTTGTGGGAGCAACCAACCAATAGCTGGTTGTATTTAAGGCCCCCTCTATAAGACAAAATACAAACCTGACATTGTTCGAGTTGCCAATAACATGAGACTAGATGTACCAGAAACCTAGGAGAAAATCAAATTTTATTGTTCTGCTAAAGGAACATAGCAATAATACAACTACTACTGATATTTTATTATACCAGTGCCTTGCTCAACCATCATCAAAGAATCTTCCTCCTGTTACAGATGGAAACAAATAGAGAGACCTAGAGCTTCTCAATGTGCAGAGACAGAGATCTGGGAATACTTGTTCCTAAATGGGATGTCTTCCTCAGGACTGTCAGGCATCTGCAGAAGAGGGGGCAGAAAGCCTGTAAGAGCTTGAGGTGATGTAGCATGTAAAGAAAACAAGGTGTTCTGAACAAAGCAGGACCAATCCACATATAAACTCACAGACACTGTAGGAGTATGCACAGAGTTTTCACAGGTCTGAGCTTGATGGTGTCCCAGTATTTAGAGGGGAAGTTGACACAAGTCCCATCCCTAATCCAGAATAATAGCTTGCAACAGATAATAACTCACAAATGAAAACTTGGTTTTCTCCAATAAAATCTCCCTTGGGATATTGCACTCTTAAGGCCAACCATCACAGCCAGTACAAAAATCAAATTAAAATGAAACAAACTACTGAAAATAGGCCTCTCCCAGCAAGGGAGGAGATATGTAAAATGATAAACTTGTGATGGGGGCACTTGGCAGAGATCCACATCTTCCCTGATGTCTACCGTGCTGCCAATTTCTGAGTAATCACTCAAGGGCCAGATTTTTTTTATGAGGCTATTATAGAGTTAGAGAAAGCAGAAGTTTATGTCATACACATTGCAGTAAATGTCAGGGTTCCTCCTATCTCTGCCAAAGTTTAGCCATTTTATTTTATATTGGACCGTTTTATAAGCATTTTTGCCAGTGGCCAAACTTCTTAAAAATTTGATGATGACCATTTTTTAGGTAGATTTCTCATTGCTTTTATGCAGGAAGAAGTACAGAAGTCTTTACTTCATCATTACATACATCCTTTTTAAGTTTCCCAAAGTCTAGTTGTGTTTATGGAAGAGAAAGAAGAGAGAGAGAGAGAGAATCACCTACATCTTAATTTCTACATCTCAACAGCTCCATCCAACATCCAAGCAAAATTTTGTTGCATCTCACAGTCCTCAGGGTGGAATCCTTTCTGCAAAGTCTGTGAGCTAGAAGGCAATATTTCAGCCAACTAAGACATTCCAATCCGTACCACAGCTCTTACAGAATAGCTATTCTTGAGACCTACACTGTATGCACCACACTCTGTTTTTCAATGATTAATTTTACTTTTGTATTAAAACTCTGAATCGCCTGATGACTGGGTATATATAGTCAGCAGACAGAAACGGGGCAGTTCATATGGGATGTATGAACTTGAGTGAAAAGCAATGCTAGAAAAGAAAATTAGCTAGACATGGTGGCACACATCTTAATCCCAATACTGGAGAGATGAAATAAGATGGATCTCTATGACCATGTGGCCATTCTGGTCTACATAGTTAGTTTCAGGCCAGCCTGGACTTTATCTCAAAAGAAGATTTTTATGAAAAATAAAATAACTTTAAAATACTCCTAAAACTACTGAAGAAATGTTTATTGGTTAGCTCTTCTGAAAAATGATTCAGATGTAGTAAAGAAATGAATGCAAAAGACAAGTTCATGTATATAACTAAGCTATTAAAATAAAATTTTCATAGAAAAGAATTAACCTGTAAACAATCAGCTCGGGTTAAGTAACCCAGACCCAGAAAGACAAATATCACATATTTTCTCTCCTTAGTGGTATTCAGTTTTGAATTTTCACAGATATGTATTCCATTCAGAATGCATAGCAAGTAGGTTCTAATTTCAGATTGATACTGTATCATGAATAATTATGCAATTGGGGCATTTGACTTCAACTTATTTTAAATCATTCATGATTCATGCTTTTCTTCTCAGATACTTTGTTTTACGGTTTCTCTGCAGGTCAGGCTTTTTTCACTTACATGATGACTATAACAGTTTTTATTCATAATTGACATACCTCACCCTACTAGTTAGGGTTTCTACCTATTCCCTATTGTTCAGACACAAAATGTAAATTAATTTTGTATTAGCTATACCCTCAAAGAAAAAGTAGTTATTTTTTTTATTGATGTTGGAGCCACCTCACCATGAACTCAATTCTGTCATAAACTGTGTACTTCAGCACTACCAGAAACACGGTTAAGTAGAGAATACAGGGCTGGGTCATGGTGGTACAGGCCTTTAATCCCAGCACTTGGGAGGCAGAGGTAGGTGGATCTCTGTAAATTCAAGGCCAGCCTGGTCTACAAGAGCTAGTTTCAGGACAGGCTCCAAAGCTACAGAGAAACCCTGTCTTGAAGAAGACAAAAGGAATACAAAGTGTTAGTTCTATTAGTATTGAGACAAAGTGTGACTGCCGAGCCTCCTTAGAGAAAGGGGTGTATTTTGGCTCATGGTCTGAGGCATTTATCATCCTAGGGTTTGGTGTGAAAAAGATAAGGCAGGTGGTCGTTGCATCCATTTCCAGGAAGCAGAAGGAAATGAATGCTGGTGATTCCTTTGCTTTCTACCTTTTTTCAGTCTTATCCTCCAACCAATGTCATGATGTCATCACGTTCTGGGTCAGGTTACTTCCTCAGTAAAATTTTGAGAGAGAGCTATGTCTCCTAAATATAACTTCCACTCAGTTACCATAAAGCTAGACCATCACAGACACCACCTAGCTACCTCCTTCTCTCAGCCACTCAGTTCCTAACTTGCCCATCTTCTCTCAGTGCTGGCCATCACTTTCCATCACTTCTTATAGTAGTGAATTTTCATGAAAATATTGCATCAATGTCTGCTATTACAAGAGCAATCCAACTTTTCTGACATTTACATTCCTTAAGTAGAGATAACAATTGATTGCCATGGTAGATTTAAATACTTCTATTCATTTTTTTTCCCTAGGGAAACAACTAGTTAACCTATTGAAATTTATTTAACTTAATTTAAATTTCCATTACATTTTCATTTTATGGCTGTATCATGTCTTTCTTTTTATCTGAGACTATTTCCCACTTATTTTATTCATTTGAAGCCATTTTGGAGCTTCTCTATTTTTTATGAGTAAAGTTATTCAAAATGGTACCATATCTTTAATATTTACTGACTTAACACACAAAAGAGATTTTATATAGAAATCTATAAAATAAGCAAGTATACAAGAAATCTTAGAAAATGGTGATTATGAAATAAACTGTTTTCAAAGAACAACTCATGTTCTTAATAATTTTAGTATTTTTATTGGTAACAAGAAAAAAAGCATATTCTATCATACAAAGTACAAAATGCTTATAAACTTTTAAAACTGATTTACAAACATTTGGCAATTTCTGGGTATAATGAGATTTAGGCAATCATCTTCAGTCTTTTGTTTCTTAAAATAATATGTTTTCAGAAAACATTCAGGATTCAGTAGCTATTATGCCCTAATTTGTACTCTATTGGTATTGATTGAAGTTAATTAACTATACCTTTAAAAATAAAACATTTTGCTATTTTCATCTAATTTTCCCCTCATTACATTCCTGATTTGCAACAAAATTTCTATAATTTATTTGCTAATCATGCTTTTTAATTATTCTTTCTGGTTCAAGAGTAAAGCATACAACTGAAGTCATTTTACATGATGGCTGCTGTATATTATGGTCACCTCTTCCTCTTTGGTATTCTGGGAATACCGTTCAATAGTGTGTTGGAAAATTCTCATTATTCTTCCTGGCAATCATTTCTGGTGACTCTTTGTATTTGCTGACTTAATTTTCTCATTGTTTTCATTGAGTTTATGACTTTGGCTGTCTTGATGGGCAGTAAAAGGAATAGGCAAGAACTCAAAAAACAGATTTTACAAAGATTAAAGGAGTTCAACATTTATTTCAACTTCCAGTAATGCACTGCACTTTGTAAGAATGCTAATTGAGAACTCTTTATCATAGTGCCAGACAGTGAAATGAATATACTAGAATGAATATTCATGATTATACTGAGAGGAAGTTATGAAATACTTGACTTCTTCAAGTAACTTTCTGAAAGCTGTAGTTATATGTCTTTCCTTATGTGGCATTAATTTTAAATGAAAAATTCTATCAGTTCTTGTCTGTTTGTGTGTGCAAGTGTGTGTGTGCATGCACATGCATATGCATGAATATGTGTGATGTGTGTGTAAGTGCTCTTGCGGGGTTGTGGATTTGCACATGTGTGCATGTTTGAAGGTCAGGGGTTAACATCAGGTATCTTTCTCAATTACTGCCCATTCTAATTTTTACCCCAAATTCACAGATTTACCTGGACTGACAGGCTATTGAACCCAGTGATTTTCCTGTTTCTACATTCCCAGTATTAAGATTACAAGAATGCTTATGGGAACCGTATGTTTGAACTTGGGTGTCAATTCTTCTTCTCAAACAGTTTATTAGCTGAACCATCACCTAGTCCTGCAGGTGTTTCAGAAATTTTGTTTATTTTGTGTCATTTAATATGTAAAAAAAAATTAAAACTGAATAAAGTAAAAATAAAACACTGGTTTTTGACAGTTTGGGGAAGATGAGGATCTGGATTCAGTTAACAGCATCTACATCAGATATCTCAAAACTGTCTGTAACTCCAAATCCAGTAGTCCCGACATACTCTTTTTGCCTCTGTGGGCACCTGAATACACATGGAGCAAATAAAATCTTGCAGGCATATACATGCACATAAGTAAAAAAAAATAACTAAGACAATAATTGACATACCATTTCTTTTACATAATATGCAAATATTTCTTCTCAATTCAAATAAATTCTTCTGCTTAAATTATTGTATCAAGTTAAGTTTCACTGCTGTTAATTAACTAAGTGAAAAAACCTACAATGGCTGGCCCAAGACATTTTTTCCTACAGACCAGAAAATAAAGATTTCCACATATTGTTTTGAGTTTGATATAGTGAAGACATTTTGAAAGTTAATAAGAAAGCGTTGCTTAATTCATAATTCTCTTTGACATAATATACCACAAAAGATTACATTAATACCCATAAGATTAGGAGAATAATTTACAAGAAAATGGTTTTGTATTGCCTAAAATTCCAAACCTAATTTACATCAGCTCATTGTGTTTCTACTGTCTGAACTTTCCTGTAGGCATCAGCAATCACTTTTCTTCATTGTTAGTTATGTTTACATAAAATTGGAAATTGGGTAATTCTTTGATTCAGCAAGTGATTCAGTAAAGTGAGTATGCTGGCTCCAATGTTCTCCTCTACTAGAGTCTAGTGTTTCAGAAAATGTGAACAAAATGTTCCAATCATTGTCTGAAGTTTAGAAATTAGGGTCAGAGATCTTTCTTATGTAATTGCAGTCATGTGAACATTTATTATTTTTTCTGTATTTGATAAATATGCATTTGTACAAAACCAGTTATGGTATCATGTAAAAGGTAAATTTCCTTGACATTCTTAGGTTATATTGATTTTAGAAGGTTGTATATTGTATTAATTTCGTGATTTTGGTCGTGGCTGATTCAAACAATTAAGTCATATTTATCCAAGAAATAGGAACGTATTTAATGATTTTTTTCTGTTTTTTTTTTAAAGAAAGTATCTACATCATGATTTCTCCAAGTTTTTATCTGGTTACTGCTGTTCTTTCAACCAAATCCCCACAGATGTTTGGATCTGGCTGTGAGTTACTCTAGAGTTCCTCCACATTGAGTAAAATAGAGATTTGCAGCTGTGCCTTGCCCTACTAGACTCTACTAACAACTGACAATTTACTTTGGTAAATATATGATATTTGCAATGATCCTTGCCTATATTCTTCCCATGACTCTTCCCTAGATTGTTAATCATAACTAATGTTTTACTGAACACATTATCTATGCATTGCAGGAACTGTCAGGGTAATTAGGCCTTCATTTATTTATTTAGGAAACCCATTTATAAACAGCATCCTGGCAAGAAGCAGCATCCGTCAACAGGTAGCAAAAATGTGGGGGGGGGAGGCTTGCATGTGTGCTGAGTATTGAAGTCAGAGCCTCACATAACCTGGAGAAACATCTGACCACTAAGCCCCATTCTTTGCTCTAGAAATAGTATGTCTGATGAGTGAGTAATGTGAGAAATAGCATAAAGGAGGCCCCAGTGATAGTAGCAAATTTTACAGCACGTGTTTTTCTGGTGGCATGCCTTTCATGGAAAACAACATTAGCCAAGTGACGTAGGAGCCAAGTATCTGTGTCAAAATACTCAAGCAACACATGATTGTGACTTGACTATAAAATATGGAGATTTGCTTTATTTCTTGACTTGTGTGTGTACATTTTCCCAACAGCCCACTAGGTTCAAATCACTGACAACGGGAAAGGACATATCCTCGGGAGTAGCTTTACAACTGAGTAGCAGCGTGCAGCGGGGTGAACACGGTTAGCATTGATTATACACATTTGGTGTTCAGACTTGAAGTCTCAGAAAGTTCAGGAGGCATTTGGAGAAGACACAGAGTAGCTAATACAGAGAAGACAAGGCTAGATGGTGAGATTATTTTTGTGATCAATAGGTCTTCAGTTGCAGAGACAAATACTTATGCTGATGGTAATGCTTAATATTCCTGAGACACTGCCATCTGGAGATTAATGGCCTAAAACCCAGAAGATGTCAATCGAACTAAAAGATAAGGAAGCCAAAGCTGAAAGGAACAGAAGACTGTGCTATTAGCAGCCTACATGTTGTAGTAAGCAGGGAAGACAGCTCCATATGCTTCTCTATGAGGATCTTTCATAGTTCTTTCTTAAATCTCTTAGCCATTTACTTGCATCTCTTACTAGCTCTGGTTGATTGTCACAGGTGCGGCATTCTTTTTCCAGGAAAAGGAGGGTACCTGTTGGGGTGCCATAACCATGTGGGCAGTGATTTTGGAGTACTACTACACCAACAAAATCTCTCTGGGCTTGAAAGGCATTGGTGGCCATGGAGATGAGTTCCATGGCTAATTCAACTACCAAGTTATAATAAGCATAAAAGCTAGGCTAATCTGAGTCCATCTGCTCCAGAGCCCATGCTTGCTGAATGCCTAATCCCACTACAAGAGGAAGTGGTTAAAGGGGTATCTTGTTCTCCCTTTGATAATGTTTTGGAAAGCAAGGTTTAATATCAGCTAAACAGGCCCTGTTGGTACATTCTAAAGTATGGCAGCTGTTGAAGTGCTTAAGATCTAGTTAGAATCTCTGGAGGCCTTTCGGAGCACCAGGCACCTGAGTACATTAGGTTGAGAGGAAAATCCTGTTTGGGAGATGATGAATGTTTAGTTTTACAATACCAATAATTGTTTTACACTTCTATTTAATACTGTATTGTTGGCTCCAAATTAACCCTTTTACTGTTAAAATAAGGGACAACTTCTTAGGGATTACTTACAGTGTTTCAAAGAAATTTGTCTTACTGCAGTTTGCCATTTGCTGGGACAGGCCATGGTCTAGCTCGTCATGTGGCTTAGCATTTTCACTTCTAATTATGCTTTTATTGCATAGTTATAACTCGTTACTGTACGATGGCCTCCCTCATCAAGGGGACAGGGAGTACAGCAGAGTTGTAGGGCACTTTGGAAAGGTCCAGTCATCCAGTGTGTCCTGGATGACCTCAGCGAGCAGAGGCCACCATACAGCTACTTTTCCACTCATTTTAATTCTCATTGTTTCAGGTCTCCAAGGGTTAGTTCTTGTATATCCAGAAAGACAGTTCTTCCGTCTGAAAGGGGAAGTAACAGACTTCAGGTTAAATTTCTATGTAGCATTTACACAAAACTTAGACAAAACAAAGAATATTTAAAAATAGATCCCAACGAGCATGGGGACCTTGGGAGAGGGATGAAGGGGAAGGGAGAGGCAGGGAGGGGAGCAGAGAAAAATGTAGAGCTCAATAAAAAATCAATAAAAAAAGATAAAAAAGATAGATCCCAACATTGTGAAGATTTAGTTTTTTAGGAAGTTAGAATCCTGATAAACATAGGAGAAAATATTAGTAATTATCCTGATAACACATAAAAGTTTTCATTCTTTAATGCAGCTCTTAGAAATGTTACTAAGGGTAGGGCAAAGTTTAAAGAGAAAGATTTTATTATTGTCAGTATGCCAAATTCTAATCTTACAAATGTATCAATGTCTAATTGTATTACATACACCATCTTAAGTTTCAGGGTTCATATGCCACCTTCTGGGATTTCCTTGTAGCTGTTGTGAAGTGCATAAGTTTTCTGGTTTTGTTCTTTGATTTTTTTTAGTCTGCTTTTCAACTTGGGAAAAGTCTACTTAGTTTACCTTAAGATAAAATATTATTTCCCATATAAAAGATTTTCTCTACTACACTCATATCCTCTTGTGCCATTTTTTTCCTGTGATTTATTGGCTAATTTTTACCTTTTCTTCTTAATATCATAAAATAGATCAGCATATATCATTCATGAACTTAATTGAAATAGTTGGGTCAGTGAGCTATCTCAGCAGGTATCCTGCTGAATAAACCTGATGACCTGGGTTCTTCGCTCAGGGCCCACGTGGTAGAAGAAAATCTACTTGCATAAATGGAATCTGCATATTGACATCTGACCTCTATATCGTGTTGTAGTGCACATGTGCACACACATATACACAACGATAAAAAAGAAGACAAGGCTATCAGAGAGGACTTGGTTTTGTAAATCAACATCATGGACAGTCTTTACAACAAAGAAGTATGAAGAACAAGGGGGGGGGTAGGATCTTATTTAGTTTCCTTAAGACCTGAAAGACACCATTTTGATTAGGCTCATCAGAACACCATCCCAGATGGTCTCTGTGATAGGAGGAAGCTAAGTAAAAGAAATCAGCAGCTTCAACTGAATAAAGTGCTTTCTCAAATGTAAAAAAAGGAGGCTGAAAGTGAACGTCCAACAGGACATGATATTAACATGGCATGAGATGGGAACAAAGACTACACAAAAGATTTAGGACTCTGTTTAGAAGGGAATGTATGCAGAATAGAGAGCCCATGTTTTAGCAGAGAAATCCAGTGTTGTAAGGAGACCACTTGTTTGTTTCCTGGCCACCCAGACTCCAGAAATAATCACACAGAAACTATAGTATTTGCAATACTGCTTAGCCAATAGCTTAAGCATCTTGCTAGCTAGCTATTACATCTAGAATTAACCCATCTACATTATTTTATATTTTACCATGAGGCCTGTGGCCTACCGACAAGATTTCAGCATGTCTGTCTCTGGCAGAGGCTCCATGGCTTCTCCCTGGCTCTGCCTTTCTTTCTGTCAGCATTTAGCTTAGTTTTCCCTGCCTAGTTAAGTTCTGCACTGCTATAGGGCCAAAGCAGTTTCTTTATTCACTAATGGTAATCACAGCATAAAGAGGGGAATCCCACATCAATCCAGAAGCCCCTTAGCAGAGATAGCAGTCAGAGGAGATTACACCCCAGAAGCAGGTTGTGAGACTAGGTATTATCAAAATACAATCACAACCAAAATGACACCCTACAGGGCATCTTATCTCTCATTTGCTGTAAGAAATAAGAAGCAAACACTGTAATCTGGGGTATGCCCAGATTATTGAAGTCCTCTGACTCTTTAAAAGGAAATCAGGTTTAACTTTGAAGCCAAGTTTTGTGTTGGGGCCAAGGTCCAGCAGACTAGCCTGAAGTGGGAGACACTGTTTGAATGCAGAGCTGAACACGGAAAATGAGGGGAAGGAAAGATTCTCTACATTGGAGAAGGGAAATTAGGTAACCTGTCAGTCTCTCATACCAAGGAAGTTGGTCAGTGATGGCCAAAAGAAGAGTCCATACAGGCTGCTTCCCTAATATACAGAACGCTGGAAATGCTGGATAAAAGAGCTGTAGGCAGGAGATGTAAACGTTGGAAACCAGAAATTCTGGGTAGGAGTAGAACACAGTGAAGTATCAGGAATACATATACATTGGAAAGTATTTCCGCCCTTCCTACTCTCAGGAGTAGCAGACACAAATATTAGAAGAAAGAATGAAGGACAAGTCACAGGAAAAGTCCTCCGGTAGCTTGTTGGTTTATACTGGATGAACTTATACCAACTGTTCACATGCTGAAATTGAGGAGTTTCCTTGAAAGAAGAAAGGTAGCTGCTAACCATCATGGTCTATAATGGCTACTTCATTTCTTCACTGCTTTTCTGTCCTACAAAGGAGTCAACGTAGACACGTACTTTCCAGCTGAGAAGGGACTGTAAGACTTTCCACAAAGGGCCAACGTAATTCCTAAGCTTGTACATTGATGAGCATGAGTAGGCTAGCGTCACAGGCCAGAAACTTTTTCTCAGGGTATTAACCGAGGCAGTGACCCTCAAAACCAGCCAGACAGCTATCACAAGCATGAAAGTAAATGGCCAAGGAAAGTACAATGGAGATGTATGCGGTAAAAGCCATGAATCAGACAAAGAGAAAAACTAGTGAAATGAATCACAAGTGTGCAGTACCCTAGAGAGGTGAATCTCATCTGACAGGGGTGGAAGTTACTCTGTAGCAGTTAATCAAAAAGGAAGTTACCTGCCCTGTATTTAAACGAAAAGACATCCCACTTAGCCTTTCTCTAAAGCACAGTGAGTCTCCAGGGCTTAGACCTCAGATATCTATGTGATACATCAAGGGTTAGCCTCCACATGATTCTGTACTGATGGTTAATGTGTAGCAAGTTTGCCTTTTTTCCCCCCTTTGGTTTACAATAGCTATATAAAATATAATGAGATTGTATAATCATTTAATCTTCTATTTTGAATGATACAATTGAAACTTAGTTTATTTTATATGAAATAGTTCAAACCTAACTCCACATAGAACCATACGTTTTTTTCTCAAAACTTTCTACTATGCTTTACACTGTTGCAAAAGTGGTACTTTGTTTTTTTTGTTGTTGTTTGTTTGTTTTTGTTAAACTGAATTAAGGTCTTGACCACTGATATTTTGTTACACAAAGTAGAAAATTACTGATTCTCAAAAATGCTTCTAAAATGTAATGACAGTATATTTAATGGGAAAGACAATAAAATAACAATATGAAATAATATACACAGTTTTATACACTTTGATTTCTTAATTACAGCCAATTTTTGCAATGCTGTCTATGAGGTTAATAAGAAAGCACTCTTCAAGCCGGGCGGTGGTGGCACACGCGTTTAATCCCAGCACTCAGGAGGCAGAGGCAGGCGGATCTTTGTGAGTAGGAGCCCAACCTGGTCTACAAGACTTACTCCCAGGACAGGCTCCAAAGCTACAGAGAAATCTTTTCTCAAAAAAAATCACTTTTAATTTATGCAAAGCTTAGCAACAGATATGGGTACTATTTCAGTATATTTTAGATATAATCTTATTAATTTCTGTGGCAACATAAGGAATTTTAAAATATACTCAAAAATATAACAATTAGGCAAATTTAGCTATTATCAAATATTTATTTGAACTGGAAGGTGTCATATAGCACAAAGTATTGGAAAGTTATTTTAGATTAGATGATCTACTCTAAGATACTCTATTCATTCAATCTTATCCACAAAACAGAAGGAATAAATGACTATTAAATATATTAATATAATAAATAAAATGTTTATACTTACAAAATTTGCTAGTTTAAAGTATTAGAGTAGATAAATTATCTAAAAGCCAGATGCAACAACAGAAGCTTCTCTAAATCCAGTATAGTCCTATGGGAAGTTGAGGGGAAGAAACAGCAGACTCTGGTTGCTACACAACCCAGCTAGTCTGGATGATGTAGCTATGAAGAAAATCTTGTCGAGGCAGAAAGGTGAGAACCAGTGCCCAAAGGTTGGGTTCCTACCACCAAATACAAACTGTGACACACATCACACTAATTTCACTCAAGCTATCTCAGAACCTTTGCTCATGTGAAGAAGTTACAACCTGTAGAATTCACTTTGAGAACATGGGACCACAGAACTGTGGAGACAGTGGAGAAAAACGCTTTTCTCTGTGACTAAAGCACAAAAGTAACAGAAATCAGAGATATTCAACACAGACTGTAGCATGTGAGAAGGTTCAGATGCTTTAAGTGCAAGGCAGAATACAGCACTGGGATGCTGGGACTCATCTTTTATTTTGTTTGTTTTATGTTGTTTTCTTTCTTTTAATATATCCTCATTTTCCCCTCCCCCTTTTCCTAGTTCCTCTGAATCTCCCTTCCTCTCCAGACCTAACCCCTTTCTGTCTCATTTGAAAAATAAACAAGTTTCTAAAGGATAATATAATATGACATAAAATGATATAACTATATAAAACAAAAACATCAGAATAGGGCAAAACAAACAGAAGGAAAAGAACCAAAGAAAAGCTAAAAGAAATAGAAATAGACTCGTTCACATACTCAGGAATCCCATAAAAACATAAAACTGAAAGCCATAATATAAATGAAAAGATCCTGTAAGGAGACAACGAGAGACAAGGAGAGAAACACACACACACACACACACACACACACACACACAGAGAGAGAGAGAGAGAGAGAGAGACCTGATAGGACATTATTTTGGATATTTTGTGCGACATGAATTATGCACAAGAGTAAATAGAGTTTTGTCCAGCTACAATGAAGAGTGAAATTATCAAATCAGCCGGAAAATGAATTGAACTGGAGAACATCATGTTTGGCAAAATAAACCAGATTTTAATAATAAAAGACAAATATGCATTTTCTTTCATATTCAGAATCTAGAGTAAAAGAATAATAAGACTTGAAAATAAAAGAGAGACAAAGAGAAAATGGATTATGGGGGAGAGAAAGAGAGTTGGTTGAAGTGTATAATATATACACAAAATAAAATAATAAAGTCCATTATTGTTGTACAACTAAATTATGCAAATAGAGCATTTTAAAATAAGCCCTCTTTTATTCTTCAAGTATTTCTGGGCCTGAAGGACTGTGTGGGGCTATAGTCTTGGGTCTCTATTCCAAAGAATGAAGTTTGTGAAAGTGGTCAAAAATAAGATCTACTCTAAGAGATACAAATTGAAATTTAGAAGATGTCAAGAGGAATCTGTTCAAAGATGAGTGGTGGTCTAGGACAATAGTAAGTAGAATGCACCCAAATACAGGATGAGTTTATAAAACTAGCAGAGGTATCTGCCAGACTGTTTATACTCATATAGAAGGTAATATGATGGTTTGTGTAGCACATGCATATGAGCTACTAAAGTACTGAGTCAAATTTGTCCCAACAGTTTGTTTCATCCTATTGTTAAGGCCTGCTCTTGGTTCACTGGCTTCTCAATGTGTTTGGCAAGGACAAAATATATGAAGGCCAAATAGAGCTGACTAGAGATGAACACAATATGGAAAGCATTGCTTTTACTTGATTTTTGGGTGAAGGTCTTGCCTTGACTACAGCTGGCAATAAAATTTTGGGGTCCTGAAGGCTCTTCTGAATAGTGCACAAAGATTTTTTTTTTTGTTATTCTGAAAACAAGTAATTTATCAGAAGCGGGTCATGGGTAGAATGCTGCAAACTATGTCTCATCTAACAGATGAAGCCAGAGATGCAATTCTCTCAGTGCATAATGAATAACACAGTCCCAGACATGGAGGCCAGGTTGAAGCAAGTTCATACTGCTGTAAAAGAGAAGACAGTCAGTCTAGCAGAAACCCAAAAGAGAAGTTAAGAAGAGATGGAACTGTCCGCAAATGCTCCTTACCAAGAAAGATTAGGTAGTGCAATATAAGACAAGCTTCCTCACAGATCAGGAACAGGCTCTAAGAGCTAAAATAATTTTCTATGAAGATTATTTTTCATAAAGACAAATTTTTCAACAAAGCAGCTAAAATCAAAACAAAATTTAAATCAATTAAGTCTGAGGCAATTAATGTGAGTCTGTCTCATCTATGCTATTGATGAATTCCTGGAAAAAGGAGGTAGAATCCCCCTCTCAGATTGCTTTTGGGTTTAAAGACTACTACATCCCTTTCTTTGGATACCCACATGCCTGCTTTATGTTTTAAAGCAAAGAAGATTACATATCAGGTAAGGGAATTCCTTAGAATAAGTCTTTCTATATAGGAAACAATCTAACAAGGTCTGCTGCCTTAGAGGTGCCACTAAAACACAACTTCATTGGCTGGATGTGGAGACCATGTAACAACTCCACATCTTTCGGGCTCTGCTGCCTATTAACTCTCTGACTATATTCTAGCTCTTTCTGTCTTATACTCCTGCTCTGATCACACTGAATCAGTAACTACATTTTTGAACATATAAAGAAAGTCTTAGCACACTGCTGTTAGAGACTTTTCTCCTGTTAGAGACTACTTTGAAGACACTTGTGTGACTTACAAACTTGCTCCTAGCAGTACATTTACAAGTTCTTCTTTCACTCACTTTTCCCATTCTCTACTTTTCTGTCAGCTGTCTGGCAAGATGTTTCCCAGGGAGATACAACACATACCTTTTCTTACCTTAAATAAGGAACCCATGACAAACTAAAGTACAGATACCACCAGAGTTCAACTTGGTGAAGCAATGAAGTTTTATTGGGGTTACTTACAGGAGCAGAAATGAAAACAGATCTTCATCACCAAAGTCCACGCCAGCATGGCTAACAGCTAACAAAATCTGTCATCATGGAGCGTACTGCAAGGCCTACAGGCAGCTCAGCAAGTTGGAGAGTATCCCTTCCTAGTGACTCAATTGGTCTAAAACTCTTCAGGAGCTTTGCTTTTTTGTCCCCCTTCCAGGCATCTGGTCTGGTGTGAATCTTCCTTTCAGCTTGGGTTCATTTGTCTGAGGGAGACTTTAAACTTCCTTGTTGCTTATTCTTCGGGGGTAGGGGAGTCTAGTAATCATGTTAGTTTCAGGGAATTCTGGGAGCTATTTGGAGTTGTTTACCTCCTTGCTCAAAGAACTGCTGTGGAGCATGGATTGTTTCAATCTCAGAGGAAACTTTTTACACATTATTCTTTCATATTTTCTACTTTGCAGATATTTATCTCATGTTTTCCTAGTATATTATAATGTATATGGAATCACATTTAATACTTCAATCTCAGGGGAACCTTTTTATACAATATCCTTTTATATTTTCTACTTCTTTGCAGATAATTATATTGTGTTTTCCAAGTATATAGTAATGTATATGGAGTCACATTTAGTTACCTTTTAATGATTTTTTGCTGTGTCTGCAGTAAAGTTGTTTTTAGTAGCTGTTCATCAGGCAGTTAATGAATAAAGAAATACATAATGAAGAAGAATAAATACAGAAATTCTTCAGGTACCATACATCCTTAAAGACTTAACAATTTAAACTGATGCTATACATCAAAAGGAAGTATGGGGTAACTTGAGTCAGTGTGTACTTTTCTGTCCAGTCTTCCATTAGCCCTCTCCTTACTGAATGATACTTTTATCTTTGGTTATATAGTTAATATTTATCTTTCCTAAAAACTTTGTATAAAAATTTCCAGAAATAGGTATATTTGGACGTTTTGTAATTTTGATGGATTCTGCCTAAATGCCCTGTTCAAGCCTTTGCCAATTTATGTACACATGAATGACAGGACTTGCTTCTCTTTTTAACAAAAAATAGTCTTTTTTTTTTCTTGCTGCCTGCAAGCATGTAGAAGTGCCCTGTGTGCAGCGCCCATAAAATCCAGAAGAAAGCGTCGGATCTCCCGGAACTGCTGTTACAGATAGTTAGCAGTGTCTCTCAGTGGGTACCCTTGCTGTTAACCCCTGAGCTATCTCTCCAGCACCCACCTTTCTTCCTTTTGAGACAGATTCTCACAGATTCCAAGAGTGAGAAAGGACATAGGAAGAAAAATGTTCTCCACCATCCTACCTCAAAGACACCATGAAAAGACTGGAAACGGCCCACATGTCCATCTGGAAGAGGATGGGGTTCATAGAGCACAGGCTGCCCAGGCAGTGGAATACTGTGAACTGACCAAAAATAATATGGAAAATGTCCACATAGTGATGGTGCACACCTTTAATCCGAGCACTCGGGAGGCAGAGGCAGGCGGATCTCTGTGAGTTTGAGGCCAGTCTGGTCTACAAGAGCTAGTTTCAAGACAGCTAGGGCTGTTACCCAAGAGAAACCCTGTCTTGAAAAACCAAAAGAAAAAAGAAAAAAAAGGAAGAAAGAAAGAATGAGGAAGATGGGTACTGTGTCAGTGGCATATGTATGTATTCCCACAATTTGAGATGCTGCAACAGCCAGAGCTACATGGAGAGACATTCCTCTTGTCCTCTAAAAGGGGGTTGCCTAGGATGGAGCTTAGCAATAAAACATTTGCCTAGCATGTGCAAGGCCCTGAGTTCAATCCAAACATTAATAAATAAATAAAATGAATGAGAAAAAAAAACTTTGTATATATTCTGACATCAATATATTTACTCTCAATTTTCTTGAACATATTTTTTAATCTTCCTTTTGGTCATGTATATTTGAAGATTTCAGACATTAACAGTGACATGTAATGGTTCTCAGGGAAGCAGAGTTTGATTCTCTCACAGTTCCTTGGGAAATTTACTGATTTCCAATCTCACAGGGAGGGTTATCAGATCACACTGAGAGAATGATTGTGGTCTCAAAATATCTTAAAAGAAGAAGTCAACAGTAAAGTTACTTATAGATATTTTCCAGGCAAGTGAAGCTTATATGCAAAGCAATAATTAGCTTGTAGAATCCCAGGGCAGGTTTATAATTGATTAAAATGTGTAAGAAGATAAATTTGAAAACACTTTCTGGTGTTTAAAGAATGAAATTTTCAATGACTTGCCTTTTATGTGGCATAACTGGCTTTAAGTTTGCAGATAAACTAAAGTAACTGGAAATAATTGCTTACTAAGCCTTCACTGTATTAACAAATATGAGTCTTATGAAATTTAAGAATGGCCAAGCTCAGCAGTAGATAAATCTTCCTCATGAGATATGCACACAAGGTAATCTCATGTAACTCAGCTTCCTGAGGAACTCCCGGTTGGTTGATAGACTTGTCTGAATCTACATGAATTTTGTTGGTCTGCATTTTTTATACCCAATAGCAAATAAATTCACCTTGTTGCTACCAGAAGCCACATCATAATTAGTGCTGTGCCAGTGCAGCCTGGATACCAAGACTGGTGGAGGTGCAGGGATTGAGACATGGAGGCTTCTTTTCAGGTGGAAGAACAGCAACCTTTATTTTTTCCTGAGCGAAAGCCTTTTATACCTCTACTGCTTCTGTGGAAAACCATCAGCCAGAAAGAACACAAACATCCTTGTCAATTACAGACCACAAAGAAGTTCTGCTCTCGGTCAGGGGGAGTGAGGGCAGCTAGATCACAACAACTCCCCGTTTTATTTTATAAAATAAACGGTGCCTGTCTTGTTACTTTGGGTGGAATACCTTTCCTGTCATGGGTAATAGCTCTCTAATATTCCCTGTCTTAGGTGGCACCCTGCCCCCAATTATTGCCTGTCCGTGGCTACCCAGACACATAGCCCTAAACCAAATATCCCCAGGACTGACACTGCCAATGAGCCAGACCAGCGCTGTAACCATCTAGCATGCACTAACTGGGTGGTAAAATTAACAAAAGCAGTATTTCAAACCCCTCTCATATGACGGTTGAATTCTATAACAGTAGCAGAAGCATGCAATACAGTGCCATGAGTAACACACATAACATGATAAAAGCTAGCTGTTGAAAAGTCCAAAGATAGTCCACTTGCTCCTGAACCAGAGCCACTCATTGGTTCAAGGTCAATATGCCAAATTGAATATGTCCATTAAGATTATTGTGAATGTCCAAAGCATTGCTGAATCTTTCAGCCATCTGGTTGACAGTCTCAGCTGTCTACACAGTCTGGGAGAGAGCAACTCCGGCAGCAGTAGCTGTGGTGGCAGAAACAGCAGTAATGGCAATCACAGCTGCGGTGATTCCAAGGTCTCTCTTCTGCCTATCTTCTATGGTCCAATGTTGGGTCCCTTGAGGACAGGCCTTCACACCCCCACTTGATCTGTTTTTGCATTCTTGTGGTTGGTTGAAAACAGGAACAAAAACAGGAACAATCTGTTGTTTTCAGCAATGTTTCTAAGGATGTTTACCCCTAAGCCATGTGAGTTGCAGTGATGAGCTTTCTGCTTTTGATGGCTCAGCCTCCCCTGCTGAGTGCTATATACACTGTGTGAGAAAGTGGAATAAAGGCTTGTCTGCAGAACCTGAAGTTGTGTTGTGTGTTAATCCCGATGTCCCTCACTCAGAAGAACTACAATTGCCATGCTGGCGCAGCAATCCAGCACTTGTTGCCATATTTGCTGATACTCCTGACACTACCATGGTGTCCCCCAGGCTGGGCACTGACTGGCCCAGGGCAACATGCCTTTTGCCACAGCCAACTATCAAAGCTCTGCTCTAGCTGCCTTCTAGCCCCAGACTCATCCTCTCTGGGTCCAAACTGCTGCACAGAGTGGAGCAGAACTCAGGGAAGCAGGCTCACTGTTTCTGCTCTGTAACCATTGAAGGGTCCCCACATTAACATTCTTTTAGGGAATTTGGGCATCATCAACCTGTCTGGCTACTTCCTGCTGAGTGGGGGTGCTGCATTCTTGGGGGTATTTTACATCAACATTTCAGGGGGTCTCAGTGATTCAAACAACATAAATTTGCAATGAATCCACAGGTTTTCATCCTCTGTAGAGACAAAAGAACCTATTTTCCAAAGCATCAAATCCTTAGGCCCATATTTTAAAGTCAAAATACCTTTCTTAGCAGTTCCCAAAATCAAATGTCTTTCTCCAGTCCAGAACACAAGAGACAACACAATCAACACAATAACATACATCACTATGCAGTCTATCTTTTGCGGCCCTCAATGCACCCCCTGCTTCCTCTTTATTACTTTCCTATTGGCTAGTCTTCTGGAGGGCATCCCTCAGAGTGTCTCTGGGGATGAGGAAACACAATACTCCTTTTAATCTGACTTGGTTTGTTCCCAGTCTGGAACATTTAAACCCCATCCTGTAATAAACCAGGGGCTAACTTGAGCTATTGTTTGTACAAAATCTTCTGCTGTCTTCCTTGTTACTTCCATGCCTTGTTGCTTTAAGAGTTTCAGTTACTTTTTGAGGCCTTCAATTCACCCTCCTGCCTCTTCTTTATACTTGCTAGTCTTTTGGAGGGTGTCCATCAGAGTATCTCTGGGGATGAGAAAAAAAAGACACATTACCTTCCCCAATATGCTCCTCAATTTAGCCATGGATGGAGCAACACCGTTCACGAATCCCCACTTTCCAGATCTCAGTGGGACCTCTACTTGCTGGGCTGCTGGCATAGTCATAGCTGAGACTGGTGGGGGGGGTGCCAGGATTGAGACATGGAGGCTTCTTTTCAGGTGGAAGAACAGCGACCTTTATTTTGCCCTGAGCGAAAGCCTTTTATAGCTCTACTGCTTCTGTGGAAAACCACCGGCCAGAAAGAACATCCTTGTCAATTACAGATCACAAGGAAGTTTCCCTGTCGGTCGGGGGAGTGAGGGCAGCTAGATCACAACAGTTAGTTTCCAGTTAAAATGAGAATGTCCCAAGGCAAGTTGTTTTCTAATGTCTCACCTAAGTATTCTAAGAATTATTAGGTGCATTAAATTTTGGCAAAAAAGTCACTGTGATTAACATAAGCACTCAAAGAGTTATGAAATAGAAATTATGCATAGTCAGTAATTGCAAGATACTTACGGTGTATCATGTGCATCTGTTAGTCCTTTTTTCAGCATCTGTGAGAATAGAGTTGTTTCCTCTCTGATTGTATTGCGTGTCACACTGTAGGCAGAAAGAATACCTCAATGAGGAAATGAATCTTGACAATTATGTCTCACTCGGTTTGCAGAGAAACCAGCTCATACGACTGAGCTAATTCACTATCTGCCAGTGCTATAGAAGGACATCATTTCCTTAAAGTAATCTCCATGATGTTCTATAAACTCAGCATTTGTTAGTCTTATTTATCTACTTGACTATTGTATCTTAACAGTGTTGCTTGCTGCACTGTAATTTTCAACACATTTCATCTCCTGACTAACTGCCAACTTCTCTTCATCAGATTTGCAGAGGATACATTTGATAGGGTATTTAAAGATAACAAAACACTCTAAGTGCCTTTCATATCACTCCTGGGATAATCCAGCTGAAAACACCTCAATTTCTTTTCAGGTAATATCAGTGTAGATTTTCAAAGATTTTATAATTGCCGTTCATTATGTAATTGCTTAGAAAGAATATATATTTGTACTCTTCTTCATTTTTTACTTATATCCTATTTTGTCTATGATCAGTTGGTATACTTACTTTCAACATCTCTAAGATGAACCCATGACTCAGATAACATAGTTTGAGCCTGCACTATTGTAAAGGGATAATAACTGTAAAGTTCAGCGTGGGCCTTTGATGTATACCTGAAGTGAGTAACCCATTTGAGTGCTGGATGTTTCATGCGGCCAAATGAACAGATAATATGAATAAATTGATGCTACATGGCAAGAAAAAAAAACAGTAACAAATTTCATGTAGTGTATATAGACTTTGTGTGGCTTAAAAATTGCTAATTTACTTAGAGAAAAAGTGGATTAACAAAAAATAAGTTCAAAATAATTACAGTCAACTGCTATTTACATATAATATTGAGGGTTTTAAAAATGTTTTAGATTAAGTATATATAAACCCAACTCTGTATAGCCATCAAGAACTTCTGTGCAGTGGAAAATAAATGTTGCTTGTACAAAGCATATATTTAAATGTTAAGTGGAAACACTGGAGAATAATGTTCAGCCTTGTAGCTACTCAACTCCTGTCATCATTCAATGTCTACTTGTATGGCAGTTTATGCTTCATAGTTGTTAAAAGTTAGATGATTTCTTAGAAATTTACAAGGGTGAAGTGCAAAGTTAGCATATATTAATGAGTATTCATGTGCTTCCCACAGACGATTAAAAATTAACATATAACAGCATTTATTATAGTAAGTTCTCTGCATGTTCCCTTTCCTCTATTAATTTTTACTTCTTAATTTACAGATCAAACATCTAAAGTTCTGACTTAAATAATTAACATGTATTATTATTGATTTTATTTTTATAGGAGTTTTATAAAAAGGAATGGTACAGAAATTTCATCAATATGAAAGCTAATAAAGATGTACAGCATAATTTTATCAACTCTAAAGAGTAATATCCACATATAGACAAATTAAAACAGACTATAAAATGCTAATGAGTTAGGATTTGGACAGATTGCCTTACAAGCATGAGGATATGAGTTTGATGATCTAAACCCATGCAGAAAATCATATACATGTAAACTACACTCAGCAGGTTTTTTTTATTTATGTACTATTATTCATTTATACGTATATGTGATAATTGATTAGGTACATAGAAGAGGTGAGAAGGAGGAAAGGGTAGAGGAAAATTATGTAGTTATAGTTTAGTTAAAATAAAATATTTTCAAAACTTTGGGCATAATGATGTTTGCTTATAATCCCAGTTAATTTTAGGGATGCAGAAGAAGACAAATCTTTGGTGCTCACTTCACAACCAGCCTAGCCTTGTTGACAAGTTACAGTTGAGTGAGAAACTCAATGTTGGAAACAGGTAAATGTTGCCTGAAGAATAACACCAAAGTTGTTCTCTGACTTCTATCCACATGCACCTGTTTACACACAGATAAACATACACAATGCAATGAGTTAGTAAACAATTTCTCTATTCAAAGAACATGCTACCATTAAAAGTATGGACATGAATTTCTGAAATAGCTATGACATCCTACAGTCATAACATGATCTGTGATCTACCTGAATAAGATAACGTGGAAAATATCTTGTTCCCACTATATTTTCAATTGTAAATCAACATTATAGATCAAACAAAGAAGAAACTGAGTCAAATATATGTAATCATATTTTTCATTCCTATCCTCTTTGGTAACTGAAACATAAGCATTAGTATATATAAGAAATGAATCAAGGAATAAATTATAAGCAATATTTTTAATTGTTTAGCAATCATTAAGAACTAATAATTATAACCATTTTTATCTTTCCTTCTAGCTTTCTCCAGTCCAATGTGATACCCACCTACCTGCAGAAGCACTCTCTACCAGGGAACCCCCCCTCCACCAGTCTTCACTCACCACTCTTGTCTAGACCTAAAGTGGGCAACAGAAACCAAAGAACAGGACACACCCCCTTCAAAGACAAGTCCAGACATATCTATACACATATACAGACACCTGAGTTTTGAAAGAAACCAAAGATACACACTGGAGAAAAGATAGCATCTTCAACAAATTGGGCAGGTCAAACTGTTGCCTGGATGTAGAAGCATGAAAATAGATCCTTATCTATCACCCTGTACAAAATTCAATGCTAAATTGACCAAGGACTTTGAGACCTAAGTTGTATCCTGAATCTAGTAGAAGAGAAAGTGGAAAAAAGGCTTCAATTCATTAGACTAGTAAATGGCTTTTAGAACAACATACCAATAGGGCAGGGACTAAGATCAACAATTAGTAAATCGATGACATGAAGTTGAAAAGCTTTTGCATGGGAAAGGATACCACATTTTGAACAAGGTGGCATTCTCCAGAATGGAAAAATATTTATAAATTATGCATCTGATAGAGGTCTAGTATGCACATAAGGAACTGAAAATCTCTGAATATTAAAAAATATATAGCCCAATTTAAATGGGGTATTGAGCCAGGCTTGCTTATGCATGCCTCTAATCCCAGCACTTGGGAGGGAGTATGATCTCTGAGAGTCTGAGGCCACTTCAGTCTACACAGCCAATTCAACAAAAATGGTACACTGAACTAAGCAGACTTCCTAAAAGATGAAATGCAAATGGCTGAAAAATACTTAAAGACATGTTCAACATCCTTACCTTTCAGAAAAATGCTAATTAAAACTACTTTGAGATTTCAGCTTAACCTAGTCAGAATGGCCAAGATCAACAAAACAAAGGAAAGCAAAAAAAAAAAGGGGGGGAACACTTATTCATTATTGTGGGAGTGCAAATTGCACCGCCACTATGGAAATTAGTGTTGCAGTTCCCTGAGGAGCTGAAAATGAACCTCCCATAAGATTCAGTTATATTACTTTGGGAATAGAACCAAAGTACAATGGAGATATTGCTCACCCACATCTGTTGCTGCTCTATCCATAACTCAGAAATTAGAAACAGGCTACATGTTTACCTACTCATGAATGGTTAATTAGAATAAGTACATTTATATAATGAAATATTACTTAACTCTTAATGAAGTAAATTTATGAAGTTTTCAGATAAAATATATGGGACTGGAAACAATCATCCTGAGAGGTAACCCAAACCAAAAAAGACAAATATTGCATGTTTTCTCTGGTATGTGGATATTAGATTTTAAGCTTTCTATACATGTGCTACAATCCAAATAACCAAAGAGCTTAGATAATAAGGGATCAGGGAGTAGGAGGGGCTTTTCCAATGATAAAATAAATTATAACCTAGGAACATAATGTTAAGCAGAAAGTTTTACTAGAATAGTTCAATATCAGGTTTGATGAAGAAGTAAAAAGTATCAACAAACTGAAAACCAGGTTATTAGAAATTATTCAGAGATATAATGACTTAGTAAAGCTTCTTTGACTTATGACGTATCACTAGCTGATAAGCTGTCTCTGTGGATGAAACCCATGACTAAATAAACCAGAAATAAATCAAAACAACAGAAACATATGCTGTACATATGAATGAGCACTTTACAAGGAAAGATTATGTGAAATGTTTTCACTTAATAAAGAAAAGTTATTAAAAATATTTATGTCTGCAGGATTCCACACACTTGAGCTCTGCATACTAGGCATAGATATGGGAGTTTGATATAACATAGTATGAAATTTCAATTTGTTTTTTAGATAAATCCAAATAGGGAAGTCAGAACTATAAACTACATTCCACACCCACCTTAGAATACTTCGTATGGTGCTTAAAAGACATAGCAGCATTGTTTGTCATGGCCAGAACCTGGAAACAACCTGCATGCCCTTCAACCAAAGAATGGATAAGGAAAATGTGGTACATTTATGCAATGGAGCACTACACAGCAGAAAAAAATAACAACATCTTGAATTTTGCAGAAAATGGATGAAGCTAGAAAACATTATTTTGAGTGAGGTAACCCAGACCCAGAAAAACAACTATCATATGTGCTCACTCATAAGTGGTTTTTAAACATAAAGCAAAGAAAACCAGCCCACAAATCACAATCCCAGAGAACCTAGACAACAATAAGGACCCTAAGAGAGAGAAAAATGGATCTAATCTACATGGGAAGTAGAAATAGACAAGATTTTCTGAGTAAATTGGGAGCATGGGGACCTTGGGGGAGGGTTGAAGGGGAAGGCAGAGGCAGGAAGGGGAGCAGAGAAAAATGTAGAGCTCAATAAAAATCAAATTATTTAAAAAAAGAATAAGCTAGATCCTAGTGAACTACATGAATGAATATCACACATACAATGCTGAGTAATTACTGCATTTTATATATTCAAATTTTAGTAAAAATGGTTTGTTCTTATTCTACATGTAGGAGTGTCTTGCTTGAACATATAAAAGTGCCTGGTATCCACAGAGGCCAGGAGGTGGCATTGGATCCTGTTAAAATGGATTTCTTATGTTTGAAGCTGCCATGTGGGTGTGAAGACTGAGCTCAGGTCTTCTCCAGAAGGTGAAGGTATTTTTTAACAAATGGGCCATCATGCAAATTTACAATCAAAGAATTAAATATGAATGTGAATGCTACTGCTATCAAAACAAAACAATTACTTTGAAAGCAGAACTAATTTGACTTGAACTATATAAGTAATATTTTACTTACTGAAACAATAATATTTCAGGAGAAACAACAGAATATATTTTAATATCAATGAAAATGAAGAAATTTGTTTATTTGATTGTATTGAACTTATTTTTTAAGTTATTAATCTTTTTGATTTCAATACTATTTACACAGTATGTGAAACTTGAAATTTAATTAATGAAAATGTTTAATTATCTATTTTTAGTAAAATTTGTAGCACTTTGGGTCGTGGACTTGCCAAACTAGTCTAGCTCTAAATACATAAAAGAGTGAAAGAAAAATTACAGGGTAATAGTGCCGCAGGACAGTACTCAGGGCTCAAAACCTCCTAGAAATTTACTCAGGAAATGTCAGTTAGCCAGCTGTCATGGGAGTGAGATCCAAAATTCTAAGCATAAACTGTCCAAACCCTGTCTGAGAGCTAACATTCACAGGCATGCGGTGGGATTTTGGAGTACATGGATTAGTCAGAGATTTGAGAATTCTACTCTCAGCAATAGTGTTTTACATAGCCGATTTATGGCTGCTCTTAACTTTAGTTCATGTGATGAAGCAGGGAATTTAAATCAATCACTTGAGAACAGATCAGTCAGAGCTGCCCAATCTTCTTGCAAAAGACTTAAAGAGAAATGGCCAGAACCTGAAAGTTAGATAACTTCAAATCATACTATATTTATGTAATTGAGAATTAAAAATGGAAATGAGAAGTGAGCAGAATGTGTGCCTGATAAAATACTGCCCCACATATAATAGAAACCACAACCACATAGTCTTCTGTTCCACATGATCACCTTTATTTAAAATGGCCAATAATATCAAAATTCAGAATCACAGCAACAGATGGTAATTTTACCATATACAAAGATGATAACCTTAACCATACACAAAAAAATCACCTATAAGAAACGAAGGAATGCTGAACATGACAAATAATAGTCTTCCCCGGGGACAAGCACACAATTGTTACCTAATACGAAATGGTCAGCCCTGTGAACATGCGTACACATAACCTTATATAGACTGAGCACCCTTTACTTAGAAATATATATGCATAAACATATATTCTTATAAAAACTGTAATGACAGAAGATGTCATAAGCCAGGCAGCACTTTGGAGGCAGACTCAGGAAGATCTATAAGTTCGTGGCTACATAGAGAAACCCTGTCTTAAAAAAATAAAAGAAAGATAAAAGTTCGTGAAACTGAAAGAGGATGGAGTGTGTGCGCAGGAGGGTTGTAACAGAGGAACGTGAAGGGGAAATGATGTAATTACATTATAACTTCAAAAAACCCCCACAAGTATTCAAAAAATAATAAAATTGAGTAATTAGCAAAGTCTGAGTAGCGTATCTGAAAGTTAAATTGGTAAATAAAATATTAAAAATGTAAATGCCACAAGTAAATAAATTAATTCTATTATGCAAAATTATCATTTAACAGACCATAAAAATTTTAAAAAGTGGGCTGTCCAGATAGTTCCATTGGTAAGAAACCTTCCATCAAGCCTGATGACCTAAGTTAAATTCCCATGATGAAAGAAAGAACTGACTCCTGCTAGTTGTCCCCTAACCTCTAAAGCCTTGCGATGGTACCACTCATGCATGGACTCACACCCTCCCTCAATAAATTAAAATGTCATTAAAAAGTTAAAAATAGCTCATGTTGATGGTCTGATAAAAAGCTAAAATTCAGTCCATTTGCATTGCAAATTATCATGATAGTCTCGTCTCTTATGTTAAATAATGTACAAAGATACATACAAAAATGTTAGTTGTTTTTTATAAGTGTAGAACCAGCAAGTGGACTCTCTCAGAGTCCCAAATGGGACACTTGTTATGTAAGTTAGTTGATACAAAGTAGAACAGCAAGTACCTGGGCAGAAAGTGCAGTTCCATTTGTTTTCCACAGGAAGATGTATCACAGTCATTAACTATGTAAACTTTATGTTTTCTTCTGTGGAAGAAGTGAATAATACTAGCTCATTTTGAAATAATCCCAGTTTAAAGTGGATACCGTCCACCATCATTTTTGATTAATCATCTCTCCAGTTTGGCTGTTAAGGGCGTGCAGACTGATTAGAACAAGTGCCAAATCCCTCGGGATAAGAAATATGGGGCACAAATATTAAAATCCAATACCTATGTTACCTATGTTAGAAAATGAACCACAGCTATTGCTGTTGGCACTTACTGTTCCCCTTAGGGAACACCAGTAAAGGTGTGAGTGGACACCAGTAAATCTGTATATCACCATTTCCATATACTAATTAAATTTTTTTTTAAGTTGCAAACCCTTTGTTTGTCAGACAAGGACTCAATAAAAAGACGCAGGTTCTGCCTTAGAATTTGTCACCTACTAAAAGTATTTGAATTTTAAAAAACAAGTGATATAAAATAAAACTAAAGGGGATCTGGAAAGATGGCTGGGTGATTAGGGGCACTGGACTGTCTTCCAGAGGACCTGGGTTTGCTTTTCGGGAACCCACATGGTGGCTCACTACCCTTTGTCATTCCAGTTCCAGAAAATCGTACACCATCTCTTTTGACCCTTTTGGGCATTGCGTTAACATGGTGCACATAGATAGATACATGCACGTAAAACACTCTCTCTCACACACACACACACATACACACACACACACACAGACAGAGACAGAGACAGACAGACATAGACAGAGAGACACACAGAAAGAGGAACAGAGAGATAAAAACAGATACAGAAGAGAAAGATTAGGAACAAATCAAGCCTACGCTATTAGTAATAGTAAATACAGATGTTTTTAGGTCTGGAAGAGGGTCACTTTTCAAATAGTTCTCAAAGAATGATGAGGCAAACTATGGTAGTTCTCAGTAAGAGATGGCAAAAACCTATACAGAGCACAGACATGTGAAAGATGATAATTTTTCAGATCTGAAAAAGAACTAATCTATGTAAATAATTTTGCAATGCATAAGTAAGAATTCATATGAGGTTGCTTGCAGAGAGATCTTTTATTCTGTGTTTGCACAAATAATGGTCTTATAAACAATTTGTTGTGCATTTCTTTTTTCCAGTGATAATTGGAGTCAATACATAATGGAGAATTTTTAATGACCATTTGGAGCTTTGCAGATGGAAGAAATTGAATTCCAAATAAAAACATATTTAGCTTTTTGTCTTACTCAATCCTGACTTCTAGGTGTTATTATTGCTTCATTGTTCAATGAAGTGATAAATATCATGATTAATGGACTAATCATTTAACTTGATTTTCCTCTTTGTGTTTTTTATTTGTTTTTCTAAGTAGTCCCATCTGTATTAAGGTTTATTTTAACTTCTTTTAATTTTTAAAGATGTAGAATACAGAAGAATTATATAATTTCCCATCTAAATCCAATTTTTTTTCGTCTGGATCTCAAGTAAAGAATATTGTTGACAACTTTACTGAGACTTTCTTTGCTGAGAGCATCTCTTGATTGACAAAGAATAAGTAAGTTCATTTCTATAAATATACCAATATAACAAAATAGAGCTCAAGGCTTGCCAGAATGCAGAACTCTTCACCAATAAAGAAATTCCTTAGTAAATGTCAGTTCCTATTTCTTTCCTTGATTCTTGAGTGGCATTCTGACCTTGTTTGGAATAACAAAAAAGATAGATATGTTTAAGATGACTACAATATTAGAGCAGGGAGGAAGGCACCATTTAAGTTAAATGCCTTAGCTATGAAAACTCTATTCATGGTATGAGAAAGGAGTTTTAAAGAACCCTGGAGGCTTTCTAGTCAAATATCCTTATTTCACAGATGATAAAAGCAAAGTTCAAGGCTTTAAGTGATTTTAACTGGGTAAATCACCCTGCCCCTACAGCCCAGTGCTGTTCCAAGGCATCTTTCTGCTTCCATGTTTCCTTACACAATATTTTCTCTAATATCCTTCTTAATCTGAAACAGCACTAATTGAAAATGTGGTTTATAATTTGAAACACAATATAGACACATAGGAGGGCTAGAATGGTGCTTTTATAGCCTTAGAATCAAACTATATAATAAGGACAAGTCATCAGTTACCAGTGCCTTTGTATATTAATAGCAGTTCTAATTTCAAAAACAAAATAATCGTTTTATTTTGGGTGGTAGGGTTTGATACAGGACTTCTTTGTGTAGCTCTGGCTGTCCTAGAACTTGCTCGGTAGAGCAGGCTGACCTCGAGCTCAGAGATCCACTTGCCTCTGCCTTCTGAGTGCTGCGATTAAAGTTGTGCACCACCACTGCCCAGCTAACAAAATATTCTTAAACTTATCACAGTGGATAAGTTAGTGACAATACTTATCTGATATAGGCAGATAGTTTTAAAAATATTCCTATTTTTGTGTTTATGATATATGTGTGTGATAAGTGTGCTTGTGTGTTATATGTGCGTGATATATGTAGTATGACATGCATATATATGTGATGTATATGTGTGTAATATATGTGTATGTGTGATATATATGTACATGAATTTGCAAGTGGGCATGTATAGGCATCCACTCAGATGTCACTGTAAAGTGTCCTGTTCTCTTTCTCTCCATGATATTTCCTTGGACTATGATGTCATGAGCATGCTATGCCAGAAACAAAGATGAACCAGTTTGTGTCTTTGCACAAAGTCAGAGGAGCAGAAGAGAAGGTGACTGGCTGCTGATGGTTATGAATTCTATGGTGTGTTAATCATATCTCAGAAAAACTCCATTAAGATGAAGGAAAATGAAAGTTGTGACCGAATTTCTGTATCAATACTTTTTCTTCTCCTTCTCTAAACTCTTTCCACACATAAGCAGATGCCATAATAACTTTTGCCTGAACTGACAAACAGAATGAAGTGAACTCAATTCTGGGAAGGAGTTGTGAAGCCAGTGCATGAGAACCTGAGATGGCTTGTAAGTCTCAGCACTTCTGGGCACATCTGTTCCACTGGTCCAGGCTTGATCCTCTTTGGAGTGTTGGGGAGGTAGTTTTATTTCGTTCTGCCAGCTTTCTCCCTGGTACATATTCCTTCACCCATTATCACTCAAACATTACCTGTTCTAGGGCAAGCACACTTTTTATTTTTCATTGAAAAAAATTCAGACAGCGGTAATTGTGTCAAATGTTAATATACCACTAAACGCGTTCAATTCAGTGGCCTTTAGGACATGTAGCACAGTGGGAATTGGTATACCTGTGGTCCTCATGTGGGACTTGAAACTGAGAACCTGACCAAATCTACTGTGGTTGAAGTTTAACCAAAGTTTAATGTCACTACTTTAATTCTAACCAGGGCAACCAACCTGTAGCTCCATTCACAACCAGCTCCTCTGTAACCAGCAGTGGAAACGATGGTGATTTGTCCTATTTTGAAAAGAGTTTTAATTCTCCAGGCCCCTGAAAGAGTCAAGTTCCACTCACCTATGTGTCATGGTTTATAAAAGAGTGCCCCAATCCACCCAAACCAGTGCAGTCGGATTCCAGCTACAGGACGGAAGACGTGCCAGGTGGAGGTGGCACATGCCTTTAATCCCAGCACTTGGGAGGTAAAAGGAGGAAGATCTCTGAGTAGAGGCCAGTTTGGACTACACTGTCCATGGCAGGACAGCCAGGGATACCCAGAGGAACCTTGACTTAAAAATAATAAATAAATAAAAATAAACCTAAATATTTCCGAAGAACATATGACAGCTGACTTTTACACTAAAAATCTTCTTATATAATAACTAAAATTTAAGCAATAACTAAAACATATATTAAAATAAATTATAAAAAATAGTTTAAGTTTTCATAGTGAAATATCTTCTTTCAAATATGAAACTTAGAGATAAGTACAATCTTAGTCACTCGGTGTGATTTCTAATGCATTGAATGGACTATTTTAATATTTTATTTCTATCATATTGCAAATCAAATTTTGTTTGTCTGTTAATATATTACATATTACTATAAATGTAATAATATGTAGCAATAATTTACCACATAGTTTCTATACTGAATTCTTTTAAACAATTATAACCATTTCTGAACATCTCAAGCAATAAAAATTTGGTATAATTAAGATCAATACTTGAACGTTTTAGAATTAATTTTACAAAAAATATATAAAATTGATAATTTCAATTAATATTTAGCTTAACTTCCATTTTGTTGCACATTGTATGATAATCATTTTTAGGCAACTATAATATAATAATGTCTAAAAGTTTTATTTACTGTCTCAATCTTCAATTGTCTATGATTCAAACATAGGTAAAATTGATTTATTTATATCAGTGAAGACTGTTATATTGAACTAAATCCTACTTATATGCTTAATATGTTGGTGACATGAGTTGATTTACACTCAATTGCTTGCTCCAAACAACCATGTCTTTTCTCCCAAAGTACACTGATGCAAGCCCTAGCAGTGCTGTTTTGCCTTGGGTATGAAGCAGATAAACAACCAAAGGATGTTTTTCAGGTAAAGAAGAAAGGCATCAAGTATGTGAATTACAAAGAACAGAATCATTTATCTTTGTCTTTTTACACCTGGACAGAAATGCTAAGAGCCATCTGTCAAAACTGCATGCACCACAATAAAGGGCATTGTGTTTATCTGTGAATAAATTGAATGGACTTGGATGGGATTTTAATGGAAATGTGCACAGCTGAGGTTTCCAAACAATCGAGACCTACATTTCCCTAGACAAACTCTTGACAGGCCTCTTTAGAGGGCAATTCTCAAGGAGAATTCCCAGGTCCTTTTTTCTTCTTGCAATATGGCCATGCAGCCAACTTTTTCTCTTTAATATTTGAAGCATTCTGGATCATAGGGAATTACAAAAGAGTTCCAGCCAGTCTCCATCTTGAGAGCTTGCCTGGAAGGAATAAATATAATAATAAGAAATACAAGGTTCTCTTTTTAATGCTAAGAATGTTCTTTATAGAAAAAATTATTAAAAATTAGTTATTTTTCTGAAAATGGACACGTTGAGTAAAGAAATCATAAACAACAAAATATCATACCAATTTCTGATATTTTATTTTTATTTTTTTCTTTGAAAGGAATGCAACAGTTTTTTTTTTTTTTTTGGAAAAGGAAAGTCATGTTCCTTCATAGGTTTGCCTATCACTTTCCACCATTTTTTTTAAGAATGAAATCAAGAAACAGAACAACAGAAAAATCAATGAGATTTAATATGTAAGTGTTATTTTTGGTTTCAAAATACAAATATAAAATATAGAAATAAGGAAATATAGTATCCTGAAGGAGTTCATGAAAGTCATCCTAGAAAGTTTGATTACAATGTAGGGCCTGGGGAGATGGCGCAGCAAGCAGAAGTACTCATTGTATAATCATGAGGACTTCAGTGTTGATTCTCAGAAACATGGGAAAAGCCAGTGTGATCATGTGCACCTATAAACTGACATTTTGGTAAGCAGAGCCAGGAAAATCACAGTGAATCACTGGCAACCAAACTAGTTCCAAGTTTAGAAAAAAAAACCCTATTTAATGGAAATAAGGTGAATAGACATAGGGAAGGACACTAAACATCCTCTTCTAGCCTTGAATGTGTACTGTTGTCTACACTGACATAAACATGTGTTCCTATCCTCCCACCACACACACACACACACACACACACACACACACACACACCAAATACATAAATAAAATGCCTAATTTCATGTAAATATCTGTTAGGATGTATTTTAATTAATTATCTATTGCTATGATAAGACACCATGACCAAGGCATCTTACAAAGAAGCAATTTAATGGGGGCTTAAAGTTTCATAGGGTGAGTCTATGACCTTCAATGTGAGAAACATGGAAGCTGGTTATTATAAATGACTCTGAAGCAATAGCTGAGAGCTTTTATCTTGATTCACAAGCAGAAGTCAGAAAGAAACAGAAAGAGCTAATGGATATCCTTAAAGTATACCCTCTAGTGGCATACATCCTCCAATAAGGCCATACCTCCTAATTCTTCTGAACCATTTCCACTAACTTGGGGACCTAGGATTCAACTATATAAGCATAAGACGAACTTGTCCATTCATACCACTACAGTATTGGGGTCCTTTGGGTTACCATCCCTTCAGATCCCTTCAAGGTTCAGCTAAGGCACTACAGGTAGGCAAGGAAAGAATAACTAGGGGAACTGAGGGGAAATGAATCAACTCACATGCAATCTTTCTGCAGCATGTCTCTATTTTTCTCACTTTCTTGTCCTCTATTCTAATTCTTCTGTCCTACCTACAATTTCTTAGCTCTAATTCTCTGTCTCTATTCTAATTCTAATTCCAATTCTCTGCCTTCTTCTTGTTCTTCTTCTTGTTCTTCTTCTTGTTCTTGTTCTTCTTCTTCTTCTTCTTCTTCTTCTTCTTCTTTTTCTCCTTCTCCACCTCCCCCTCCTCCTCCTCCTTCTCTTTCCTATTTCTACTAATTTCCGGGATACTTTTTCTCTAACTTCTGCTCTATCTTCTATTAACTCTCTTTGTTATTACCCAGCTATAAAGACCCCCAAAAATCTTGCAGGCATAGAGTGTAACCAGGAAACCTACATAAACAGACAAGGAAAGTATATAGCCCTTGATCCACTAGGGTATTCTTCCAAATATAGCAAGCTCTGAGGGGCTTTTAAATCTGAAGTTTACAACTATTGCTCTAAGCAGCTGAAACAAACAGGACACCCAAGCCTTTAAATTATCAGATCTGGGACTTAATGGCTATCAGAGGTGCCAGGGGAGGTTTGTCTTCCTTTGGACTGTGAGTATATGGTTAATTAACTTTTTTAATAGCAAGACAGAAACAGTAAATCTCCTGAACTAAAATTATCAGTAAACAGGTGAAGGTGAGCATGAGAAGTTAGGAATTTTTTAATGCAAGGTTAGTTAGTTTTACATCATTGCTTTTCTAATCTATGTGGGGGTAAAACCAGGGCATGCTTATTTTTCTATCTATCTTGGCAGTAATGATAAAAAGTTTTGATTATGCAGTAATTCTATGCCCTTGGATATCTGGGAATGTCTTGAATGAGATACTTTTGCCTGGACCCTAAACACTGATCAAATCTCTGCCAGCAAAGATAATTGCATGAAGGCAGATATCTGCATTTACATTTCAGAAAGGAACAAATACCTGGTAGTGGGAAATGGGTTTCTTGACTGTGTTACTGTCTTCACACATAGCTAGGGGATGTAACAAGTAAATTCAAAATGTATGGGGAAAATTGTGCCTAGTAACTGATCAAATAGTGCTGAACTGCGGAAGATAGATCCCAGTTTGTAACAGAAGGAAATAAGGTACAACAAGAATTTTACAATAAGAAACAGTCATTTATTCACAAGGCATCTTGGCCTAATCTTCCAAACAAATCTCTTGGTTCTGATGGGTTGACCTTATGAAATGAGGCTGATTAATTACTGAATGATCCTATTGCTTTGTAGCACCACAGTATGTTAACAAAAATAGCACAAAAGTAAAATATTTTAGTGAATTATTCCCTTACCTGCATCGATGTTTTAGTGGTATGCATCTGGTTTCTTAAAAAATAGCAAGTGCTACAGATTACACACAAAGTAGAAAACTTTCTTTTCAGGTTGCTGATGTATCATGGAGAATTTAGAATCAATGTAGTAGAATCAAGATGTCTAATATTCTTGAAATATCCTCAAGTATTTAAAATACACTTAAAAATTTTCAAATATACAGAACCCCAGAAAAGGTACTCTTTTCTAAATATATTAAAAACACATCTAAAACTATTAAGGTCAACTGGAAAAGAGGCAAATGTTATTAGTGTTCTTAGGATCGTTCAATCAAGAAAAAAATACCTGAATCTTTGCAATAATAGTGAGTACTATGGGATTTTTAATTACTCCTTTTCTTTCTAAAAGTATTTTAAAATTACTTTAAAAATATCCTCATGTTTTTATCCCAACTTCAATGTTAATATATAAAACTACAGCCTTTTGCAGATATGGTAGATGTGAAGAAAGAATCTAGCTGCCATGCAGCACAGAAGGCAGGCTGTTCTCACAAAACCTGTCCTGGATCTTTCTTACTATTCTACCCACCTGGCTACCTTAAACACAGCATTCTTAAGAGGAATATTTAGCTGACCTGGCTTAGAACTGTCTCAGTTAGAAAAGTCCTCTGCTTGGTGTGTTTGTCAAATTCAATCAGCAACACTTGTTTATTTAACATTTCAAATTCTTAAGACATAAAGCCTGCTACAAATAAATGTTTGGGCTAAACCTGGCAGGAAATGAGAATACTGTAAGAATGATGTAAAGTGGGTTGTTAACATGAGACTTAGGAATGCCCAACATACGTCTTGGGATATAGGAGTCCCTGCACGTGTGAAGGGCAGTGCCCCTGAGCAGCCAGGAAGGAAGAAAGAAGCCCTTAAGCCATCAAAGCTGCCATATTTGAAGCCACTTAAAAAGGAAGTGAAGTTAAACCCTGTCTGAAAGTGTCTTCTGTGAAAGCTTGTCTAGCCATATGAAGAGCACAGATTTTCAATAGAGACACTTTAGACTTTAAAGGAATCTCTGCTGATGCGGAAGGTCATCACAGAGTGCAGTGGCAGCTGAGAAGAAGTAACACAGACTATGGAGTTAGCCCACAAAGTCACAAAACAAACTGATGGGATAATAACCACGGGGGAGAAAAAAAAAACCTCAACAAACATCAAGGAAGGTATAAGGAACTAGCTTATATAGCTACTGTATTTTATTATGGAAATGCATCTTTAATAAAAGAAAATAGATGTAAGGTCTATGAGAAGGAAAGACATTGAGACATGTGAGTGGCTCAGTCACAAGGGAACTGGGAACTGGGAGGACTGCAGAGTGGTCTCTACTCTCGGAACCAGGGCCTGTTGTTTATTTGTAGTTGAGATAGGTGTAGGGCAGGAAAATGAAAAGGGAGAAAGAGGCTAGAACATTTCAGTTTAGTCTATTCTAGATTTCTGGGGGTAATTGGGGAAATGAAGTGAGTGGTTATGGATTAAAGAATTTCAGGGGATGAAGAGATATTTCTCATAATCAGCTATAAATGGGGGTCAGAGGCAGGATGGATCTAAATTACTTTATTTTTGATAATTGCCAGTGTTTAAACAAAAAGAAAAAAAGTCATGTGTCATTATGACTAATGTAAAAATTATACAAAGGAGCAGGGGTCATGGTACATGTGTGATGCTGACAAGCAGAAATAGAAACTGTTGCTTAGAAACTCTTAGTTTCATTTAAGTTTAGAGGAGGACGTTTTTATCTTAGATCACTATTCAGGTTCTAGCCCTTTATTACAGGGAAGTCAAGTCAGGGATTTAAAACTGCTAGTCACCCTACAATCCACAGTCAAGAACAAAGAGAAATAAATGCATACTTGCTTGCTTGTTCAGCTCGGTTTCTCCACTCACAGTTCAGAAAACTCTGGTTAGGGAATCACACTGCCTACAGCAGATAAGGTGGTCACACATCAATTAACTTGATGAAATCATGCCTATACAGACATGTCAATAGGTCAACCTAGTGTTTATAATCACTCATTATGAGTTTAATTCCATGTAACTCTAGCAATCCAGACATTAGACTTATTAAATAAAGGTTTTTAATTGGTATTTTAAATACAGTAAAAGAAACTAATTTTTACAAAAACAAAGTAAAACTGATATTTCCCCAAAGAAAAGATAGCAAAAAGAGAAGACATAGAAATTACAAGGCAGAAAATATAAAAATTAGAATAAAAGTTTATTTTGAAATGTGGAACAGATATAAATTGGCAGAACTCTTCAGTTAGAGAATAGTCAATGGGCTCCCTGTACTCAATGAATCTTCAAATTATTCATCTTTAGTTATTATTCCTGGTAGTTACTGTACTGATAATCTCTGCTCTGTTTGACATAGAGTTCTTCTTTGGGATTCAGTATTAGTGAAACTACTCCATACAATTAGAATCCATTTAAGGAATTCCATATGTAAAGATGTCATAGTCAAATTGTTGAAAGACAAGGAAAAAAGATTCTTGAAAGGCATAAGGAAAAAATCAATCATGGATTTCAGGAAACAAGTAACTTCTCCCCTGAAATTTTGGAGGTCAGAAAGCATTGAGAAATGTATTCCTTACTGGTTTTCTATTTGTGTAAATTCAGTATTCTTAGCATCATTTCTCTCCCTCCCTCCCTCCTTCTTTCTCTCCCTCCCTCCCTCCCTCCCTCCCTCCTTCCCTCCCTTCTTCTCTCCTTTTCTCCCTCTCTCTCCTGGTGTCCTCCATCTGCTTTGACTCCTACAGTCGTTCCTCCCCTTCTTCTACAGGCCTTCTGATCTCTGAAAGGTAGGACCCAACCCTGGAGACCTCCAATAATTGACTCTGTCTCTTGTCTCTTTATAATACCTTGCTTTGGGTCTTTACACATGTTCCCATCTGCTGCAAAAGGATGCATCTCTGATGACAACTGGATAAGGCACCAATTTATAAGTATAGCACAATATCAGTAGGAATCATTTCATTGATTTTTTTTCCAGGTGTGTTTGGTTTTGCCATAGGCCTCTAGGCTAGAAGAGGCTGTTTTGGCTGGTATGTTTTAATGCCTTTATCCTATTTATATTGTCACATCTATAATGAACTTGAAAAAAAAAAGGAGGCTACTGCTTAAAGTATTGCTACATTAATTTATGTGACTGATTCTAAGGTAAATTGCTTATTAAGGTTACTAATGTAAGCTTTCAGACCCTTTAGGAATCAATTGTGCTAAAATTAAGTACACATTAGGCTTTCTATCAAAGCCTCTTTCCTCAGTGCTGGGATAATATATATATATTCCTCTCTGGAAGTTCTAAGATAAAGTTTTAAATGGTCATCCTATGAGACTCTAAAAGAAATGAACTATAGATCATAATAGAGAAATGATACAAAAAGTACATTCAGAAAATAAAAGGGAAAATTAATTAGACCTTCAAACTGAAAAATAGGTGTTAAATAGATATTACTGAAAATGTTTCAAAGACACCTATGGAAGTAAAGCAGTAAGGAAGTACACAGATTTTGTAACCATTGTGCATAATCTGAATTAGTTAAGGCATATTCTTCATGTCTTTTATACAATACCAAAATGTGAAACACTTTTGTTATATGTGATAGTTTGAATGAGAATGATGCCCAAATGCTCATATATTTCAATACTTAATCATCAGTTAGTGGAACTATATGTGAAGGCTTAGGGTGTGTGGCCATGTTCGAGCAGGTATGTCACTAAAAGAGGATTTTGAGAAGCCTGTGCAATTCCCAGTTTCCTGTCTTTGCCTTTTGATTGTTGATCAAAATGAGAGCACCATGCCTGCTTGCCTGCTGCTGTCCGGCCTGTCATAGTGGCTGTGGACACGAACGCTCAGGAATCATGAGCTCCAATCAAATACTTTCTTCAATAGGTTTCCTTGATCATGGTGTCTTACCACAGCAATAGAAAAGTAACAGTATGATATCTGTTTAATGCTAAATGTTTTCTATCTCATTTAATCATCGTTTCTCTTCTGTGGTCTCAGCATAGTATATCTTTAATTTATTGGTTAAAAAAATCTGTAAGGCATTTCTGTATATCATCTTCAATTTGCATCTCTGAAAGCTGCAGGTTGTTGCCATGTTAGAGTAGGATGCATTCACAATGAAGTCACACTAATCACAAGAATAATATTACATGCTACAGATCTTTAAAAAATATTCTTTATATTTCATAATTGATAGTATCAGACCAAGAGGCATACATAACCATCTATGCCTGTTAACTATTGATATATAATTATTACTAATATTTTTTATGTTCCCTAACAAAACAAACAGTAATAAAAGGAAAATAAAAACAAAAGCAAGCCAACATTTCTTTTTGTCAAATATACAATACGTGCTTATTTGTGTCATATATAATATTTTCGTATAGCAACAAAAGAGAAAATGCCTGTGGGCATTGTAATATGTGCATGGCATAGAAAATTTTAGATAACAACTGCTTTGTTCTTCAAAGAGTATCTCATCTCTTTAAAGACTTTTTTTCATTCTATAGCGTGAAGCATGGAATAAGATGTAGCTGAAAATAAAGGAGACTGTCACTTTTCAATAATTTTCTTCAAAGCTAGAGGCTATGGGTGGTAAACAATACAAAAATGAAACAATTTAAAGTAAACTAGGAAGCATAATGTCTAAATAAGTCCATGTCATTCTTATTTAACCTTGACAGAAGTTCCTCCTTGTGCTTCAAATATTTGTAAACATTTCCATCTTATTACCATTGAATACTGTGGGTCCATTTGGAAACCATGGAAACATCTGGAAAAGAAAAGATGCAGGAAGGCAGAGGGCACCTGGAGTGCTAACTTTTGTCAGTAACCAAGTGTTCCTGATAACATGCCTGGAGAATCAGTGAGAATTTAGAATGAATGGATTTATATAGCCTTATATATATAATAAACTCACATTTTAAGTATCTACCCTCAGTGCACTATTTTCAGTGGTTTCTTTTCCCTCTTGTTGACCTTTTGGCATCTTGGCATTTGTTGGTCTATAGATCTGATGTTGATTTCCTCTGGCTTTTGTTTCTTGAAGTATATTTTATATTCACCCCAGTGAAGGACACATGAGCATCCCACACTGACTTCTGTACCTTCTTTCACAGTAGTCAGCAGCCCAGGGCTCACCTCTCCAACCTGTTAACTGGGGATGATCAGATCACTGATCCACTTAGCTCCATGGCCATCTGTCACTGAAGACAGTGCGCCACGGCAAAAAGCTAGTGTGGTTCTGAAATTTGCTTCATGATGTTTTTCTGTTTTCAAAGATTGCAACACTTGACTGACTCCTGTTCACTGTCTCCTGAGTTTTATCTGGTGTTTTCAGCAGAAAGGAAAGTTTGCCAATCATTCTACCACGCTTGCAACCCCGTTATTGGCTTTGTGTTGGAAATCGTATGAACACAAATGGGTTCACGATAGTGGCATTTTGGGACCACAGATTTTGGAACTGTTGAAGTACTACAGAGAATTTCCTAGCCCTTTATAAAATCCACGTTCCAATGCCATAATTACATTCATAAAGACAAAGTATACAGGAATCTCTTATCTTCTCTTTAGGGAAAGTAACCTTCAATCATAAATATCCTTGATCTCTCTGCTGCTGGTTAGAGATGTGGCCTGAGCAAGGAGCGAGGGTCTTACTGTTCCTGAAACATCTAGAGTTTATCTAGGAATACCTAGTAAAGTCCCACCAGTGAGAGGGAAAAAAGAAGTTAATGTTTCATTAAATGTTCATCTGTGATTACTAGATTTATCTATTCTATTGTTTCATTATAATTGGTTAAGAGTGAAGAAATTGCTCTCTCAATTTCACTTTGAAAGAAAATCTGTAAAAATAAGTAGACTCTAACTTTTTAACAATGGACTTTCATCAAGTAGGTTAACCACAAGCTCTGGTGTCATAAAGAGGAAAGGTGACCCTCTATGGCAGCCTTAAATTTGCTCCACTTGTTAATAAGAAGTTAGGAAGCTGAGGAGAGTATAGATTTATGTATTTAAAAATGAGTATAGATTTTTTTATTGATTTTATTGAGCTATACATTTTTCTCTGTTCCCCTCCCTTCCTCTTCCCTTCCCTCCAACCCTCTCCCATGGTCCCCATGCTCCCAATTTACTCATAAGATCTTATCTTTTTCTACTTTCCATGAAGATTAGATTCATGTATGTCTCTCTTAGGATCCTCATTGTTGTCTAGGTTCTCTGGGATTGTGAATTGTAGGCTGGTTTTCTTTGCTTTATGTCTAAAAGCCACTTATGAGTGAGTGCATATGATATTTGTCTTTCTGGGTCTGGGTTACCTCACTCAATATTATGTTTTCTAAATCCATCCATTTGCCTGCAAATTTCAAGATGTCAATTTTTTCTTCTGTGTAGTACTCCATTGTGTAGATTTTGAAAGAAAACCATACTGAGTGAAAATATAATAATTCAGAATATAGGAGGTAAGTAAGAAAAAATATGATTAAAATTTTGATAAAAGAAACTATTACAAATGTTTTAAATCTGACTAATAATTCATTTCTATATTTAAAAAGAAGGTTCATTACAAGATGTAAATCATAAAAAAATCATTAATTTAACCAAACATTTTCTAACATTCTGAGGTTAAATAAAAATGATTTAGCAAAACTTTAGAATTCCTCTCTTTGAAATTTGTTGCCAAAATCTTTTACATTCTGATATAAGTGGATTGTGTTAGTTTCTTGGCAGTCAAACAAGAGGACATAGCAATATACACATACTGTCATATTAGAACAAAATAGGTAAAACTACCTAAACAGACCTATATGAGATTTAATCATTTGAAAGACATTTCCTAAATTTAAAATGTACTAGATGTAATTGTTAGTCCCAGTATTGAGATCCTTATATTTCAAGGTTAATTTGAATAAAAAACCCACTGTTTCCATGTAGACTGAGATATAACTATGCACTTTTTCTTTTTATGAATTGTTCAATGAAAGAGGTATCAGGGTATAGAACTGAATGAAAAGAAAAGAATAGTCTCATGCTCTCACCTCACAGTCACATTGCATGAAGTCAGGTGCCCTCAGACAGCCTCCCCGTAGTCTCGCCTACTTTGCAGGCTATTGAATCAAAAGTCATCCCTTCAGGTTTTCTCACCACTATGGATTTGGAACTCTCTTCTAAAGCACTATTCTTGCACCACTGAAAGGGCACTTGAACTTTTTCTTTTGTATTTCAAGGATCAATGTGTTACTCCTTATGTCCAGAGTAGTGGCATGGCCAAAGAAATGTAAAACGTACAGTTCCAGAAGCCTTCCCCTTATGTGTGTGGCTGTGATTAGAAAAGCTGAGCCACGTTTCCTTTCTTGGGCCCATTCTCTTCTGAAGAATAGAAAAGCTTAGGGGTAGGCTTTTTTCTGGAAAGGCATGGACTGATTATCTCAAGGCAATGTTTTTCTAGAAAGGGCTTGATCTTTCTTTGTGGCATGCTTCATGTCTTCATTTCTTACTTACACTATGTATTTATATGTTTCTATTTCTTTCTGGATGAATAAACCCTGGGGTTACACCCATGTATGGTAGGCATATGTTCTGTTAAGGAACTATGTCCTCCAGCCCTCATTATGCTGTTGAGTAGAACTCAAATGAAGAATATATGGTTTGCAGAGAGATGAAGTAGAGCAGGCTTTATGGCTATAGATCACTTCAGCAGGCCCAGATTAGGTAAAAGCTCATTACAAGTTCTCACTGAGAACCGAATTTACATACTCACTGACAATGAACTATGGCTTGCCTGTCTTTATCTTGTGAGTACTTCTCTTCCAGGAGTCTTGCCTGAAGGCTTACTAACACATGTAGAACTTGAACCAGTTAATGACAAGCAACTGTTAAGCAGTAGGAGAGACGTAACATTTAGTCTTTCATTTAACAAATAGGTCCACTTTGAGAATAAACACAGTCATTTCAGAGAATGCTCAATCTTTTGGAAGCTAATTAGTCACCTTCTTTCATATAAGTACACCTACCTCTTTACAGGGAGATGCCTCATGAAGAAAAATAAAATAAAATTAACACTTGATCCATTTAATACTTTTTGAATGTGACTAAGATTGTCCCATCCTAGAGTCTCCTGATATTAAAATATTCTTGACATTTTGGTTCAGTTTACTTTCAGTGCCTCTAGGCTAGACATTGCCTGGATAAAAGTCCCTGCTGACTTAGTTGATTAAATCTTGGTTGAGTCTATGCCTTAGTCTTTATTCTGAAGCTCAGTTAGTGTATATGGAAGGTCTACTATAAGACCATTGTACTCCTACCTAGCCACGTTCTGTGGTAAACCGCTTAGCTCTCACAGCATCACTGATGAGAAAGACATGATGGAGTCTGTCACATAACTTCCTTCCTGTCTGTGCTTTCTGCTCCCTAACAGTACTCCCAAGGCATCCTGTAAGTTTTTTTTTCTTACAACTTCCAAATTCCAGCTCAGAAAGAAAAGACAACAACAACAGCAATGCTAAGTGATTATCTGGGTAAAGTAAGGGATTCTTTTCTAATTCCCTACTATAGTTAAGCTTTAAACTTTACTCCTAAATATCATGTTGGAATTCTATCCCAAATTAAGGAAGTTGTCTGAAAAACGTGGTAAAAATACATCTGACTCCCAACACACAACTGTTCACCTCACTAACCTTCAAAATAATTCTGCTTATGTATTCCAATGGAAATCTGGTTTGGGGTCTAAATATCAGACTCAGGAAGAAGTTCTGAACATGAGCTCTTGCATGAAGATGAGCACAGGATAGCTCACTGTTCTCTTCTGGCTAACTTATTATTAGAATTATCCAAAGCCTCTCTGAATTAAAGCTGCTACAATAACAAGAATTGGATAAAGGCACTGTACTTTTTATGCTGAATGCCAATTAGCATCACAATTGGTCTTCTCCTGGAGACACCCAGCTCTTTATTCTCACCAGTCAGATAAGAAAACAAAATTTAATATGTAGATCTATGGCACCAAGAATTAGTTCATATTTCTCCCCTATATTCATGGTAATAATTTACAAGGTCAAATTTCCAACTCTTTCAACATCATATTGATTGAACAAATAATGTTCTACTTTATGAATATTATAGTGACATATGCATATTAATGTGTTTAAAATTTATTTTCACTCAGAAAAACAAGCCTGAGAATGATTTCACACATTGTAACACATTATTCTGTTAGTCCTGCCTTCTAACAGATGACCAGAAATTAACAGGACATGGAAACCTGTGTCCATACAGAGTCTCTATGGAGCTTGCAGAAATACCAATGTTCATTGCTCAATAAAGGCTAATTGGCAAAGATTGTAATGCTATGTTGCTCATTCTCCCAAAGAGTTTTCTTACTCTGATGGTTTTCCATTCATCTGCTTCAGAATGTTGAAAAGAAAAAAAAGTCTGCATCCATAACAGTGTAACATTTTCCACAGTTTGTGATGTTCCTGAACGCTGTTGCTCTACATTTTACTTATGCACACACAACAGCTAAATATCTGATAATTAACAACTTTTAGAAGCCTCTTCCCTCTGAATTATTACAAACTCTTTGAGATCACTTGAATGAGAAAAAAAAACTGGAGAGGATTGAACTATGTATATTATTATATTTCGACAGTTAATCCTTATTGCACAAAACAGCTATTCAGAACTGTCCGTGTCTATTCTACATCATGCCAATTCAGTGGGTGTAAGGAACGGCATAGGAGAGATCACATGAGCATCAATGATAGTTCTGGAGGATGGAAATTCAACACTAATCTTCAAAGTTATTGCCTCAGAAATTGTCAGTGGGATAACTGTCTTATCTTTTTTTTGTCTCATTGCAGAAGCTGCGACATGACAAAGTATCCCCAAGTTTGATGGCAGTATAAGAAGAAGGCCGACTGAGACATTTTTAAATTAATATTTGCTGTCTGTTAAGGATGGTAGGGGAAGCAGCTACTGCCTTCACTTGACATGTCACAAGTTCTTTCTACTGCTATGTTCCTACTTCTTTTTATTGTGCCCACATCCTTATGTACACACACATATATGAAAATTCGCTAAGTAGCACATCCGGCCATTAGGATGCCAGTATCCTTTTATTTAGAAAATTACTATCTATGATTCTGGTTTTGGAGATGTTCGGAAGTTTTCACATAAGGTTTCAGAAAACAGCTACATGACAAAATTGCCCCAGTGTCTGAAAGTAAAGAATAATTGATGATGTTTAGGCTAAACAGATTAGGTTGGAAAATTCTAGTAATTTACAGTATAGGTTAAAAATCATATGTCTAGCTAAGACACAAAGGATAACCAACTTAATATTGTGCATATTAGAACATGATACTTGTCCAAGCTCCTCCCAAATTTCAAAACTAAATAATAAAGTGGGAAAACAGCTGCTCATATCCTCAAATTAATTACTAAGGTTGCACTAACCCAGGCAATGCAGGCTATTTGTGGCTCATAAAACATTTTAGGATCTGAACATACCTTATTAGTATTTTAGGAATCAGAAGCAGGATCACAAATGATTACAAATTTTTGATCCTTAATAGAAAACTATTGAACTATTAATTATTAAAGTTATTTTCTCGGTTTTTTGTGAACTATAGCTAACTGTTAATTATCAGCTTCACATCTGAAACTGTTATGCAACAGCTCCATCTGAAATTGAAACACTCCATTCAGCAAAGAAAGCTCCTTAAGCCAGAAGGCAAATACCTCAAAACAGCTTCAGGAAGTTGCTAAAACTGACTGGATTCAATAGGCCCCTTCCTGTCGGAGTATGCAATAAAAAGCTGCTGAGAGTCACTCGAGAGGAGCCAAGCTGCAAAGAAGACTCTGAGACCCGACCAACTGCCTAAAAGGGGTGAAAACCAACTGAACGCCTGGAAGAGGTTGAAATCAATTGAGTCTTTTGGAAGGGACACTCTTCAACCTGTTGAGCTGTGCAATGTGCTTCAGTTTATCAGATTTTGCAGTTGTTACTCTTGCTGGAATGGGCTTTGGTGATACAGTTCTTTTTAAGTCATTTCTGCTCATGCATGTTACTCCTGTAAGTTCTGCAAATAACCTCAGTAAAATATAATAGTTAACCATGCTGGACATGGACAGCATTTGTAGTTATCTATATTTGGGATGAGTAGATGTGTGTATTGCAAAAAAAGTTTTGTCACAAAACATAGACATTTAGAGTAAACTACTTGTTTCATTCTAATATTAGCATAATGCATCTTTTTAACTTGTCAATATGACTAGAAGTTTTTATATTACAATAATCTTTTCAAAAAGTGAGATTTAGATTCATTGATCTCTTTATTATCTATAGATTGTAACTATGAGGTTTTCTCTTTTATATTTGTTTTTGTTTTAAGTAGCCACTAAACTCATCTAGACATTTAGAAATACAACTTTCCTCTTTGCTCCTAAATCTTTTGTGTATGGTATTTTAATTTCATGCAGTACAACATCCCTTTTACTTTTTGGTGACATGTCTTCTTTAACCATGAATTATTTGGCAGTGAGTTGCTACATTGTAAGAATTTGGAATTGTTGCCTCTATCACATTTTAATTTACGGTTTGATCTGACTGTGGAGACTGAGTTTCAAAGGGAATTCTGTGGGACTGTGAGTACAGATTAGTTTATCATTGATGATGCTCTTGCTGAGTTCTCCATCCTTGTTGACTTTTAGTTCTGTTCTTCTGTTAATTGCTGAGAAATACACTGAAAT
>PVIU01014433.1:0-51971 GCA_004026605.1 Ondatra zibethicus
CATTTGTCTACATGTTGATATCCAGTTATGCCAGCACCACTTGTTGAATATGCTTTCTTTTTTCCATTTGATATTTTTTGCTTCTTTATCAAATATCAGGTGTTCGAAGATGTGTGGATTGATATCCGGGTCTTCTATTCGGTTCCACTGGTCCTCCTGTCTGTTCTTATGCCAGTACCAGGCTGTTTTCAGTACTGTATCTCTGTAGTATAGTTTGAAGTCAGGGATTGTGATGCCTCCAGATGTTCTTTTGTTGCCCAGGATTGTTTTGGCTATCCTGGGTTTTTTGCTTTTCCAAATGAAGTTGAGTATTGTTCTTTCGAGGTCTTTGAAGAATTTTGTTGGGAATTTAGTTTGATTTTTAAATTATCTTCATTATTTCATTTAGCTAAAATGGGAAACTTTCAAGCTTTTAATAACTACTTCTATGGTTTATAATGACACTGGTGTGACTTTTAAAAATTTCATTCAGAATGAAAATAGATCCATATCTATTGCCATGTAAGGACATGTGTTCAAGTCCAAATGAATCAAAGACTTCAACATAAAAACAACCACACTGAACCTTGTAAAAGAGAAAATAGGAAGTACACTTGAATGCATTGGCACAGGAGACCACTTCCTAAATACAACCTCAGTAGGACAGACACTGAAACAATTAATAAATGGGACCTCCTGAAACTGAGAAGCTTCTGTAAAGCAAAAGACATGGTCAACAATACAAAATGGCAGCCAACAGAATGGGAAAAGATCCTCACTAACCCCACAATGGACAGAGGTCTGATCTCCAAAATATACAAAGAACTCAAGAAATTGATCATCAAAAGAACACATAATCCAGTAAAAAAAGGGGTACAAAGAGAACTCTCAACAGAGGAATCTAAAATGGCTGAAAGACACTTAAGGAAATGTTCAACATCCTTAGTCATCAGAGAAATACAAATCAAAACAACTCTGAGATTTCATCTTACACCTGTAAGAATGGCCAGGATCAAAAACACTGAGGACAACTTATGCTGGAGAGGATGTTGGGTAAAGATAACACTCCTGCACTGCTGGTGGGATTGCAAACTGGTACAGTCACTTTGGATATCAGTATGGCGATGTCTCAAGACCCAGGAATACCACTTTTGGGTATATACCCGAAGGATGCTCAATCATACCACAAGGACATGTGTTCATCTATGTTCATAGCAGCATTGTTTGTCATAGCCAGAACCTGGAAACAACCTAAATGCCCCTCGATTGAAGAATGGGTAAGGAAAATGTGGTACATTTACACAATGGAGTACTACATAGCAGAAAAAAATAATGACATCTTGAAATTTGCAGGCAAATGGATAGATCTGGAAAATATCATATTGAGTGACATAACCCAGACCCAGAAAGACAAATATAATATGTACAAACTCATAAGTGGTTTTTAGATGTAAAGCAAAGAAAAACCAGCCTACAATTCACAATTCCAGAGAACCTAGACAACAAGAGGACCCTAAGAGAGACATACATGGATCTAATCTACATGGGAAGTAGAAAAAGACAAGATCAGGGGCTGGAGAGATGGCTCAGCGGTTAAGAGGGGAGAGGAAGGGAGGGACGTGGAGAAAAATATATAGCTCAATAAAAACATGTAAAAAACCCTTCATTTATAAAGGATGACGAGCCTGTGTTATTTGACCTGTGGTAGATACCCAACAACCCTAGCATGTGTCCCCAGAGACAGACTAAGTAGATGTCCTTCATACTGCTATTCAGTAAAGTGGTTAAAGTAAGCTGGGCAGTGGTGGCGCACACCTTTAATCCTGGGGAGGCAGAGGCAGGCAGTTTGTGGAACCTCTGAGTTTGAGAAGAGCCTGGACTACAGAGTTCCAGGAAAGCCAGGGCTATACAAAGAAACCCTGTCTTGAAAAACCAAAAATAAAATAAAATAAATAAATAATTAAAAACGGATAAAGTGGAGTGTCAGAAACTATCTGTTAAGACTTTAGGAAAACGTTTTGTTCCCTGTGGCCAGGTATCAGAGTCTCCAGATGCATATCTTAGTGAATCCATGTGACTTGGGTATCAGTGACATGTGGGAGGAAAGGAAGAAGTCACTGTCTGGCTTTTTCTTCCTTCCTTCCTTCCTTCCTTCCTTCATTCCTTCATTCCTTCCTTCTTTCTTTTCTTTTTCCTTTTTTTTTTTGGTTTTTCGAGAAAGTGTTTCTCTGTACCTTTGGAGCCTGTCCTGGAACTTGCTCTAGTAGACCAGGCTAGCCTCAAACTCACAGGGTTTTGAGTTTGCCATTAGGATTAAAGGCATGTGCCATCACCAGTCACTGTCTGACTTTTTAAAGCTAGACTCCTAAGGCTATGGAGGAGCCATTAGTAGTAGGAAGTAAGGGCCTCTGGGTCATCTTTTTTGACATCAGTAACTAAAATGGGCAGGGAAGCCTTTGGGGGTTACTGGGCCATATGGGACTCTTGACTGTGCTTTTTAATTTCCTTTTCTCTCCCTCAGCTGACAAGGCATTAGCTGTGACTTCCTGTCAATGTGTTTGCTTCTAAGCATTTTTCCCTCCCCTTTCTAATTTTTAGCTTCTAGGGAGCAACATCTAGACATAAGGCTGTTAGGAGTAGATGTGAAGCAGAAGTCTATGGTGACCATGCACTGACCTAGGAAATGTCGCTTATTATTGAGAATGGGGCTTTGTGATTACCATATCTACTGTACAGAGTTGGCCATGAGATTTTTTTTTTTTTGACAAATGTGGAAGACCTTGGGACTTTGGAGTAGAAAAGCAGTTGAGTGCTATGAGTAGAAGCTTGGGTTCAGACTCTGGAGGGTTCAGCTTAGGAGGTTTCAGAGGGAACAATATTAGCAATTGGTCAGGGACTGTTCTTGTGATATTTTGGCAAAGAATGTGGCTGCTTTTGGCTCTTGTCCTGAGAATTTGCCTGAAGTTAAAGTGAAAAGTAATGGATTAATTTCTTTGGTGGAGGAGATTTCAGGCCCAATGTTGGCTCCGTGGTAGAATTATTAGTGATCAGTCTTATCCAGTTCTACAATCAAAACGAGCAAGTGAGACATAAGGAAATATAAAACGTATGTTTTGAAGAGAAAAAGGCTTGGGCTGAAAAAGATAAGAAGGTCAAGGAGAGGGCTGATTTGCCCTGGGATAAGGGAGGGTGCTCTCAGCACAAGACCCCCACCCACCCTGTCTCATTAATCCTGAAATTCGGAAAGAAAACGGCCTAGGAAGTTTTCTGTCTTTTCAAAACAGCAACAAAGGAAAACTGCTTCAAATGTGATCCAAAAGACCAAGCTCCATCTCGGGGGGCAGCTGAACCTGGTAGTGTTGGGCACGTGGGTCTGGGTAGGAAACACGAAGGGTGCACAAGTAAAGTGGGCGTGGAATCTTCTTCCGTGTTTGAGGAGAGCTGCTGAGGCCTGAAGACCTGAGAGGGCAAGGCTGTGATGGTGAAGCCTGGGTTGTGTTTGAGACCCCAAGATGTCAGATACAACAGTCAGGAAATGTTAATCCCATCAGGTGAGAAGAAGACCATTGCCACAATTTTTGAGCCAATTTGAAGCAATTTAATCTTTATTAAATATTGGCCAGGATGATGGATACTGGCCAGGTCCTGACATGGGATTCCCAGAAAATGGCCCTGAATTTAGTCAGGAACTTAAAGACAAAACCCACAAGGCTACATACTTCTGGTGTTTTTCCAATTAGGGGCAAGCATACATCCTTATGTATTTCCTGCCTACATACTAAAAGGCTTCAGCACCCCAATAAACCTCTCCACTGATGCAATGATCCAAGTCAGACCAAATTAAACAGAATTAGAAAAAGCACAGGTTTAACGGATACGAACGCTCTTGGATGGCTTTCTAGTCCCCCAGAGAGGAGATGGGAAAGGAAGACAGGACAACCACATGTTTGTTCTCTGAGGGACAGTTTAAATACCCTGTGGGAGTGGTCTTGAGCATCTCTGGGGAGGGGTCATAATTTGGCAGGCTTTCTTGTGGGTGGCTTCTGGACTGAGACAGCTCCAGGGAAGGGGGCTTGGGGTGGAGCCTCCACCCAATCATTCCATGACTCTTTGGATATATGGATGCCAGGGGCTGGAGTGAAGCCTTCACCCAAATATTCCAGACTCTTTGAGTATATGGATGCCAGGGACTGGGGTGACGCTTCCACCCAAACACATACCTCCTGTCCATGTGTGATCAAGTACATCCTGTGCAGATGGGGCAACCAACCTTGTTTACAGATATGAAAACACATACATGACTTGTTACTTTACTTTACATAAAAACAACAGCTCCCAGAATTCCAGGTAGTTATCTGTCCTTGAACAAGTAGGACTTAACAGGCTAGAGGCGTTTTTGTTTTATAGATTGTGGTAGTTTGAATGTAATTGGTCCCCATAAGCTCACAAGGAGTTGCATTATTAAGAGTTGTGGCTTTGTTGGAGTATATATGGTTTTGTTGGAGAAAGTGTGTCACTGTGGAGGTGGGTTTTGAGGTCTCATATATTCTCAAAACCATGCCCAGTGTCTCAGTCTACTTCCTGTTGCTTGACAATCAAGATATAGGACGCTCCAGCATTATGTCTGTCTGATGCTGCCATGTCCCACCATGATGACAAAGGACCAAACCTCTGAACTGTAAGCCACCTCATTAACGTTTTCCTTTATTATAATTACTGTGGTCATGATGTCTCTTCACAGCAATAGAAACCCTAACTAAGACGTAGATCTCTTAAGCACAATAATTTAAACTTAAAACATAACTTTAGCTCTCACAATATCTGTAAGGAGAATTTCAGACAGGGATTGGAACAAGCCAGAGAGAAAGAGAGGGAGAGGGAGAGAGAGAGACAGATAGAGATAGAGACAGAGACACAGAGAGAAAAAGAATGAGAGAAAGAAAGATCTCACAGCAGCTAAAGGGCTGAGCCACCTAAGACCTTTTGCATCAGACATGGAGCTACAGAATTTGGAGTTTGTCCTGTTGGTTTTCAGCTTTGCTTTGGCCCAGCTCGTTTGGAAAGATAATATGTAGTTCATGGCACTGTATGCTGGAATTATGTGGTCTGTTTTATAGGGGTTTATGATTAGGAGATTGTCTTAGTCTCAGAAGACACTTAGACTTTAAAATGGTATTGAGACAGTGAAAGGTTATGTAGACTTTTGAAGTTGGTTTCAACACATTTTTCATTACAATATAGCTAAAAGCCCACTGGGATCAGGAAGTGGAACATGGTGGTTTGAAAGAGGATGGACCCCGTAGGCTCAAATTTTTGAAAAGGATTAGGAGATGTGGCCGTGTTTGAAGAGATGAGTCACTAGGAATGGGCTTTGATGCTTTGTAAGACTGGCTTCAATCTGCTGTGCCTCTCTCTGCTTTGTTCTTTTGGATTAAGATGTCAGCTCTCAGCTGTTCATGCCATCGTACCCTTGCTCTGTCAGCATGGACTCTAACTCTCTGAAACCATAAGCCCAATCAAATGCTTTCTTTTTATAAGATTCTTCTGTTACGGCATTTTATTACAGCAAAAGCAAAATAACTAAGACAGTACCCTACTCCACAGATACTTCCTCTGCAACACTCATAGCAACCTTTTTCGAAATAGCCATGAAATGGAAACAGCATAAATGCCCTTCAACAGATGAATAAAAATAATGAAAATGGGATTGCTGTACATAATGGGATTCTATTCAGCTGTTAAGAAAAATGAAGTTTGCAGCTAAGAGGATGGACCTAGAAATGATTACATTGAGTGAGGTAACCCAGACCTAGGAAGACAATCACTGCATGTTCTTTCTCATCTGTCACTCCTAGCTTCAAATCCTCAGATGTAAGTATACAACATGGAGTAACTACAGAAACCAGGAAAGTATAAAGGGACCATAGGTGGGGAGGGGCTTGGGAGAGAAATAGTAGGATAAGGTGACATGAAGTGTGTAATGGGACAATGAAGAGGGGGCTCCAACTGTGGAGGAAGGAAGGAGGTCAATACAGAGGAAGAAGGATGATGGATGAGGGACAAATAATGCTGACATCGTCTGGTAAAGCCTTAAGGAATCATAATATTTTGTGTTTACCTAAAATTATACACTATATATTATATATTGATATATAAGAAGATAAGCCACTTGGGCTGACAGGCTCCCTATAAGATCCATAGATCAATTAAATTCCCAGTGCCATGTAGAAGAATTATCCTTTCAAAGGATTCTTCAGGTAGTCCAAATGACTCCCCAAATAATATAGATTATAATTGTAGCCCCTGGTTGCCTCTCAGGGGTTGAGGTGGGCCCCTACCATGGAAGAAGCTGCACACTTAGGACACAAGTGTTGGGGTAAGCTGCTTGCTCATTCCGGCTGCCCAGAACCGAAATAATCACACAGAAACTGAATTAATTAAAACACTGCTTGGCCCATTAGCTCTAACTTCTTATTGGCTAACTCTTACATCTTAATTTAACCCATTTCTTTTAATTTGTATATCACCATGATGTCATGGCCTACCAGCAAAGTTCCAGCAAATATATCTCCGGCCACTCCATGGCATCTCCCTGACTCTGCCCTTCTTTCTCCCAGCATACAGCCTAGCTTTTCAGCCAAGTTCTGTTCTTCCCTGCCATAGGCTCAAAGCAGTTCTTTATTCATTAACCAATAAAAGCAACACATAAACGGAAGGACCTCCCACACCACACAGGACTTGGAGGATACAAGCTGTGTCTTATCTGAGCCTTTCCCTGTGGTCTAGTTTATGAATCATGAGGTTCCAGAAAATACTACACCAGTTGCCACGGGAGGGAAGTCATTAAGTCTTATCCGGCCGCAGCACCTATGAAGCATGGCAATTACCCGCATGGCAAGGTGCAGTAAGTGGCACTCACATGTCAGTGGTAACTAACAGTCTTCTAATGGGACGCAAATCCACTCAATAAGAGGGAAATCACCCCTGGTACTAGAAATCTAGCCAGCCTTCTGGGGTCAGTGAGGACAGGGGCCTTAGAAAAGTGACTACTACCGTCACTTTGCTAGACCACCATAATTCCTTACTACATTCTAAATCTTACCCATATACCCACAGGTGAATGCAGTGACCACACCTCATCAAAGAAGTCTGTCTCTACAGCAAATAAAGACCATCACAGGAAACTACAACTGGAGATACACAGATCCTGTGGAGCCTGGTCTCGACAGAAACATCTGTATCACAGCTTCTGCATCTATGGCTCAGGAAACATCACAGAAGAGGTGATGGAAAGATTGTAAGAGTCATAATGCCAGGAAGTATATGATATGGAGCAGACTCTCCTAGAAACGACTGCATAAACAAGACCAGAACAATGGTGGTATCAGTGGGACGTTAACATGGACTAGGGAAATTAGCTATCACCTAGATGAGGCCCCTCATTGTCTGTTGATGCAGAATGGTCAGCTCTGAAACTATATACACACCACTAATAAATATGGAGTCGGCAGGTTGTGTTTCACTCACAATCAAAGAAAAAGAGGCTACCAACTTAAGAGTGGGGTGGGACATGGGAGATGTTTGAGGGAGGGTAGTTGCGGTGGGCTTGGGAGGAGGAAAGGGAGAGGTAAAGGGTTTTAATTTGATTTCAATTAAAAATATGTTTTTTAAAAGATGGAAAATAACACTAAATGTATCTATTAAAAGTAGACGTTCTGCCACCTCCCTTCCTTTCTCTTGTGTGTGCATATGGAGTAGAAGATTGAAATACTGATCAGCTTAGTTATTCAGATCTTAAACACTGCTTCAATTCCTCCTTAGCATTTCTTTCCTCAATCATGGACATATAATCTGGGGGTCCTAAGGTGTTTGGGGGGGTTACATCCAGGTCTAGTTTTTATTTTCCAATTTGGCATATCTCATTATTTTGCTTATATATTGCCATGAGCTTGATTAAACATGTTCATTTCATTTTGGGTTTGGATATTTTTCACATATATCAGATCTCTCCAGGGACCATCTTGCGTTCCTTTTTCTCCTAGTTTGCACATTCTTGCCAAAGTACTGGAGTTATGAGGCTGGGGTGTTTACCATGGTCAGTGCCAGGGGTGTGTGTTGGTTTGCCGGCAATCATTGATTGTTGGAACCTATGTGGTAGGGTGCAGCGTCTACGCTCCCACCTCTGCGTGGTAGGGTGCAGCGTCTATGCTCCCACCTCAGTTGTTATCCTCCGTTCACTTTATCTGAGGCTAAACTTCAGGAGAGCCATTCACATAAATGCCATCAAGAACCTCAGGGAACCCTTCTGCATTTCCCTTCTACTACATCCAAATGGAATGCAAACAGGCTGTTTTGGTAGTGCAGGCATTTCTCCAGCAGCCTCCTGATCATTAGTTTGATAAAATGTTTTCCAATTATGAACCTTAACTGGAACCTTTGACTGCTTGGAAGCAAATTACTATTTAGCTAAAAACTCTTTTAGTAAGGATATCAGTAGGTTCCATTTATGTATCTGCTCATCCTGATTGTCTTAGGGAGCATCCTTCATTAACAACTACAGGCCATTAGCAAAATAATGCAGCCAATGCATTTCCCTTGCTTTATGGTCTGTGTATGCCATGTAATTCCTTATTCTTGCTCAAAATATCGCTGCTATCTGGTGTACCCTATCCGTAGATCAATAAAACCCAGTATTTGTTCTGATGAATCACTCATCTACTGAACAGCACCTCAGATGGCCATGGTACATTGCCTTGTGACAGACTGTCCTTAGACTGACATTTTGCCTGCTGTGTTTCACAGCTTTGAGACACATAAATGTCACTGAACCAAACCGGAACACCACTTCCCTGTGAAAGCTGAGCAGAGGTTTGGACCTGTTACATACACAATCTATACAACCAAGAAGAAGAAAGATTTAAAAATCTGTTTACGCATCACCTATTCTCAGCCTTCTCTCAGTTTCTCCAGATAATGCCTGCTGAACACCGGTAGTGTTATCTGCGTCACTTTCATCCAACCAAGGGAGAGAGAGGAAATAGGCCAACTTCTATTTTTGACCCCAATAATGTGGGCCAATCTTACACTGACAAAGAGTAGAAGTTGATTTAATAAAATACTTTAGATTGTCAGTTTTTTGTTTTGGTAGTTTGACCTTTGTTGGTCAAGAAGTTGTATAGAACAACTTAAGAGAACTTCAGGTTTTTCTTACTCTAAGATAACAATGTTTTTGTTCATCTCCACAAACTTCTTTTTATCTTTCCTTTCACTTAGTGTGGAATTTTTATAAACAATCTAGAACATATGAGAGAAATGCCAGAAAAATATATATTCACTTTCTCTGAAAGTCCTGGAACACAAATAAATCTCTACTTACTCCTTATTAAAGAAATATTTTAAAATACAATATTTTATTTTCTTGTTAGATTTCTTGCTGTTACCCAAGAGAAAAAAATTAAAATAGCCTGTAATCCTCTCTCTAAGATAATCATTATGATATACTTGATGGCTATTGTCTTAGGGTTTCTAGTGCTGTAATAAAACACCATGACTAAAGGAAACTTAGGGAGGAATGCATTTATTTGGCTTACACATCCTGGGTCATAGTCCATTGAGGTAAGCAAGGCAGGAACCTGGAGGCTGGAACTGAAGCAGAGTCCATGGCAAAATGCTGCTCACTAGCTTGCTTTCCATGACTTGCTCAGTCTGTTTTCCGATACAGTTCAGGACTACCTGCCCAGGGCTGACATCAGCCACACAGAGCTACTCCATCCTGCTATCAATCATTAATCAAGAAAATGCTTGACAGACTTGTCTATAGACCAGTTTTATAGAGCATGTTTTTAATTGAGAGTTCCTCTTCCCAAATGACTCTAGCTTGTGTTCAATTGCCATAAAAGTAACCAACATGACCATCTAATCTCTTATAAATACGATCATAAACAGCTTTTACAAACTTTGTAAATCAAATTTAATGGTAAAGCAGATTCAATTATTTGCTAGGAAGCTGCAAAAGTTTGAGTAGTCAAACAATAAATTAGGTGTTGGAGAGATGGCTCAGTAGTTAAGAGCATAACCAGGAAGGGAGAAACTGCTGAGGGAATAAGCCCAAGCCAGGGACCTTTTCAGGAACAGCCCAAGCCAGAGATCTCTACCGGATGGGCCCAAGTCAGGGACATCTGAGGGGAACAGGTCTTGAGCAGCCTGAACCAGTGATCTCCAATGGAGTAGGCCTGAGGCAGTGACCTCCACAGGAGCAGCTACAAGGGAGCAACCGCTGAGGGAGCAGGCTCATGCTAGAGACCTCTGCAGAACTGAGCACAAGCCAGAGGCCTCCACAGGAGCAGGCCCAAGCCAGGGACATCTACAGGGAACAGGCCTGAGCCAGTGACCTCTGCTAGAGCATTCCCGAGGCAGTGATTTCCACAGGAGCAGGCTTGAGCCAGCAGCCTCTGCTGAAGCAGGCCTGAGGCTAGACCTCCATGTGAGCAGCTACAAGGGAGTGGCTGCTGAGAAAGTAGGCCCAAGCCAGAGACCTCTGTGAGACTAGGCACGAGTCATTGACTTCCACAGGAGCAGGAGCAAGCCAGGGAAATCTGCATGAACAGGGCTGAGCCAGCAACCTCTTCCAGAGCAGGTCTGAGCCATGGACATCCATAGAGCAGGCCTGAGGCAGTGACCTCCACATGAGCAGCTACAAGGGAGCCACTGCTGAGGGAGCAGGCCCAAGCCAGAGACCTCTGTGGGATTAGGTCTGAGTCAGGGACTTCCCCAGGAACAGGCCCAAGCCAGGGACATCTGCGTGAACAGGCCTGAGCCATGGATCTCCATAGAGCAAGCCCGAGGCAGTGACCTCCACAGGAGCAGGTACAAGGGAGCTACTGCTGAGGGAGCAGTCCCAAGCAAGCAACCTCCATAGGAGTAGACCTGAATGACTTCTGGGACTTCAGAGTGACACCCAGGAGTGCCAAGTGACCTCTGGGAACACTGAGTGACATCCAGGTGGCTGACCATGGCCCTGAATGCACCACAAGGAGCAACCATCTGAGCCTTGGGTCCACTGGAAAACTGATCTCCAGAGACACAGCCCCAACTATACCAATTAGAGGAAAAGATGGGTAGACAAGGTAAGAACACACTCAACACCACAAAGAATAACATAACACCAACAAAAACTAGTGACTCTATAACTGCAAGACTTGAACACCCAAACATAGATGAACAGAAGAAAATGACTTAAAAATAACTTTAGGAGAATGTTTGAGGCCCTTAATGAGGAAATGAAAAATTTGCTCAAAAATGGAGGAAGAGACAAAAAATTGGAAGAAATCAACAAATCCCTTAAAAAAAAAAACCAAGAAAAAAAACCCCCAAAGATAAAAGAAATGATTCAAGATTTGAAAACTTAAATAGAGACAATAAAGAAAAACACAACTGGGAGAATTCTGGAAACAGAAATTATGAGAAAATGATCAGGAACCACAAACACAAGCATAAACAGCAGAATACAAGAGAGGGAAGAGAGACTTTTAAGTGCTGAAGATACAATAGAGGAAATAGACTCAACTGTCAAAGAAAACATTAAATCTAACAAAAACTTAACACAAAATATCCAGGAAATATGGGACACCATGAAAAGACCAAACTTAAGAATAATAGATATAGAAGAAGGAGAAGTCCACCTCTAAAGCACAGAAAATATATTCAACAAAATCATAGGAGAAAACTTTCCCAACTTAAAGAAAGATATGGATATGAATATATAAGAAGCTTACAGAACAGCAAACAGACTGGATCAAAAAAAGTCTTTTCACCACATAATAATTAAAACATTAAACATATAGAATAAAGAAAGAATATTAAGAGCTGCAAAGGAAAAAGGCCAAGTAACATATAAAGGCAGACCTATAAGATTTACACCTGACTTTTCAATGGAAACAAAGGTCATGGTCAAGTGTTATGCAGACACTAAGAGACCATGAATGCCAGCCCAGACTACTATACCCAGAAAAACTTTCAATCACCATAGATAAACAAAGCAAGATATTCCATGACAGAACCAGATATAACCCATACCTAGCCATAAACCCAGTCCTACACAAAGTACTAGAAGGAAAACTCCAACCCAAGGAAGTTAGACACATCTACAGAAACACATATAATACATGATCTCACAGCAGCAAGTCCCAAAGAAGGGAAAAACCACACAAATTAACATCACCACCAACAAAAACTAAAATAACAGGAGCTAGCAATCACTGGTTATTAATATCCCTTGATATAAATGGACTGAACTCACCTATAAAAAGATACAGGCTAACAGATTGGATACAAGAACAGAATCCATCCTTCTGTTGCATACAAGAAACACACCTCAACCTCAAAAACAGACATCTCTTCAGAGTAAAGGATTGGGGAAAAATTTTCCAATCAAATGGACCTAAGAAACAAGCTGGTGTAGCTATCCTAATATCTAACAACATAGACCTCAAACTAAAATAAATCAAAAGAGAGTAGGACATTTCATATTACTCACAGGAAAAAATCCATCAAGAGGGAATCTCAATACTGAACATCTATACCCAAAATACAAGAGCACACTCATATGTAAAAGAAACACTACTAAAGCTTAAATCACACATTAAACCCCACACACTAATAGTGGGAGACTTCAATACTCCACTCTCACTACTGGACAGGTCTGTTAGACAGAAAATTAACAGAGAAATAAGGGAACTAACAGATGTTATGATCAAATTGTCTTAACAGACATCTATAGAACATTCTATCCAAACATGAAAGAATGTACTTTCTTCTCAGAACCTCATGGAACCTTCTCAAAAACTGACCACATACTAGGTAACAAAGCAAACCTCAACAGATACAAAATAATTGGAACAACCCCATGTATCTTACCAGATCACCATGGCTTAAAATTAAAATTCAACAGCAACACTAATTACAGAAAGCTCACAAACACATGGAAATTGAACAGTGCTCACCTGAATCACCAATGGGTCAAGGAAGAAATAAAGAAAGAAATTAAAGACGTCCTAAAATTCAATGAAAAAAAACCACACAACATACCCAAATTTACGGGACACAATGAAAGCAGAGTTAAGAAGAAAGTTCATAGCACTAAATGCCTTCATAAAGAAGCGGGAAATATCACACAGTAGTGAGTTAACAGAACACCTGAAAAAAAAAAGTGCTTTAGTGTAAGATGGCAGTATATAAGAGAGAATTGGGAAGGCAAACATGATTTAAATTCACCATATACAGTTAAGAAATTTTCATAGACTAAAACAGTAGGTAAAAAATTCTTTCTTACTTGAATTTCTTTCTTTCATTACTTTGGTCTTAATAATTATGGAAGGGGCTGGAGAGATGGCTCAGCGGTTGAGAGCACTGCCTGCTGTTCCCGAGGTCCTGAGTTCAATTCCCATCAACCACATGGTGGCTTGCAACCATCTCTAAAAGATCTGGGGCCTTCTGGCCTGCAGAACACACTGTACACATAATGAATAAATAAATTCTTTAAAAAAAATAAAAAAAATAAAAAAAAAACAGAACACCTGAAAACTCTAGAACAAAAAGAAACAAACCCAAGAGGACTAGATGGCAGGAAATAATCAAATCGAAAGCTGAAATCAACAAAATAGAAACAAAGAAAACAATACAAAGAATCAATGAGACAAAGAATTGGTTCTTCAAGAAAATCAACCAAATAGACAAACCCTTACCCAAACTAACCAAAAGGCAGAAAGAGACTATCCAAATTAACAAAATCAGAAATGAAAAGGGGAACATAAAAGACACGGAGAAAATCCAGAGAATCATTAGGTCATATTTTGAAAACCTGTACTCCACAAAATTGCAAAACTTAAAGGAAATGAACAATTTTCTGGATAAATATCACTTACCAAAATTAAATCAAGACCAGATAAGCAAATTAAATAGACCTATAACTGCTAAAGAAATAGAAATAGTCATCAAAAGTCACCCAACCAAAAAAACCTTTGGACCACATGATTTCAGCATGGAATTCTATAAGATTTTCAAAGAAGAGCTAATATCAATACTCCTCAAACTGTTCCACACAATAGAAACAGAAGGAACATTTCCCAACTCTTTTTATAAGGGTACAATTACCCTGATGCCCAAACCACAGAAAGAAATTACTAAGAAAGAGAATTACAGACCACTCTCCCTCATGAATATTGATGCAAAAAATACTGGCAAACCGAATCAAAAAACACATCAGAAAAATCATCCACCATGATCAAGTTGGCTTCATCCAAGAGATGCAGGGATGGTTCAACATACGAAAATCTGTCAATGTAATCCACCATAAAAACAAACTGAAAAAAAAACCTGCTTAATCATCTCATTAGATGCTGAAAAAGCCTTTGATAAAATGCAACATTCCTTCATGATAAAGGCTTGGAGAAACATACCTAACATAATTTACAATATACAGCAAACCAACAGCCAACATCAAACTAAATGGAGAGAAACTCACAGAGATCCCACTGAAATCAGGGACAAGACAAGGTTGTCTACTCTCTCCATATTTATTCAATATAGTACTTGAGGTTCTAGACAGAACAATAAGACAATAAAAGGAGATCAAGGGGCTACAAATCAGAAAAGAAGTCAAACTCTCACCATTTGCTGATGATATGATAGTTCACACAAGTGACCCCAAAAGTTCTACCAAGGGACTTCTACAACTCATAAACATCTTCAGTAATGTATCAGGTTATAAGATTAACTAAAAAAAATCAGAAGCCCTCCTTTACACAAATGGTTTCTTTCTGAGAAAGAAATCAGAGAAACATCACCCTTCACAATAGCCACAAATAGCATAAAATATCTCAGAGTAACTCTAACCAAACAAGTAAAAGACTTGTATGACAAGAACTTTAAATCTTTGAAGAAAAAAATTGAAGAAGACACCAGAAAATGGAAAGATCGCCCATGCTCTTGGGTAGGTAGAATTAACATAGTAAAAATGGCAATCTTACCAAAACCAATCTACAGATTCAATGCAATGCCCATCAAAATCCCAGCAAAATTTTTCACCGACCTCAAAAGAACAGTACTCAACTTCATATGAAAAAGCAAAAAACCCAGGATAGCCAAAACAATCCTGTACAATAAAGGACCTTCTGGAGGCATCACAATCCCTGACTTCAAACTCTAGTACAGAGCTACAGTACTGAAAACAGCCTGAAATTGGAATAGAAACAGACAGGAGTACTAATGGAACTGAATTGAAGACCTGGATACCAATCCACAGACCTACAAACACCTGATTTTTGACAAAGAAGCAAAAAATATAAAGTGGAAAAAAGAAAGCATATCTAACAAATGGTGCTGGCATAAGTAGATATCAACATGTAGAAGAATGAAAATAGATCTATCGCCATATACAAAACTCAAGTCTGAATGGATCAAAGACCTCAACATAAAAAACAACCACGCTGAACCTCATAAAAGAGAAAGTGTGTGGTACACTTGAATGCATTGGCACAGGAGACCACTTCCTAAATATAACCTCCCAGTAGCACAGACCTGAGAGAAACAAATAATAAACGGGATGTCCTGAAACTGAGAAGCTTCTGTAAAGCAAAGGACATGGTCAACAAGACAAAACGGAAGCCTACATGATGGGAAAAGGTTTTCAGCAACTCCACATTGGACAGAGGGCTGATCTCCAAAATATACAAAGAACTCAAGAAATTGGTCATCAAAAGAACAATAATCCAATAAAAAAATGAGGTACAGACCTAAACAGAGAACTCTCAACAGATGAATCTAAAATGGCTGAAAGACACTTAAGGAAATATTTAACATCCTTAGTCATCAGAGAAATGAAATCAAAACAACTCTGAGATTCTATCTTACACCTGTAAGAGTAGCCAAGATCAAAAACATTGATGACAACTAATGCTGGAGAGGTCGTGGGGTAAAGGGAACACTCCTGCATTGCTGGTGGGAGTGCAAACTTGTACAACCACTTGAGATATCAGTATGGTGATTTCTCTGTAAATTAGGAAACAACCTTCCTCAAGACCCAGCAATACCACCTTTGGGTATATACCCAAAGAATGCTCTATCATACCACAAGGACATGTGCTCAACTATGTTCATAGCTGCATTATTTGTCATAGCCAGAACCTGGAAACAACCTAAATGCCCTTCGACTGAAGAATGGATAATGGATAATGGAAAATGTGGTACATTTACACAATGGAGTACGATACAGTGGAAAAAAATAACATTTTGAAATTTGCGGGCAAATGGATGAATCTAGAAAACATCATATTGAGTGAGGCAACCCAGACCCAGAAAGGCAAATGTAGTATGTACTCACTCATAAGTGGCCTTTAGATATAAAGCAAAGAAAAACCAGCCTTCAAGAGATACTGGTCTTGCTGAGGACCTGAGTTTGATTCCTAGCACCCATGTTAGGCAGAGCTGATCATAACTCCAACTTCATGGGATCCAACCTCCTCTTCTGAACTCCACTTGCCCAAACTCACATTGAATATACCACCATCACACTAGTTTGAATGAGTCCCCATAAGTTTCCAGTGTTTGAGTACTTGGTCCTCAGCTGGTGGCTGTTGGGGAGGGATTAGTAGCTGTGGCCTTGCAGAACTATTTTAAGTGTCCGCTGCTGTTCCAGCAGAGTTGGTGCTTAGCCTTCACTCAGCCATGACAGCCTCCTACTCTCTGGAACCATAGGCCCAATTAAATCCTTTCTTTCATAAGTTGCCTTGGTCATTGTGTTTTATCACAGCAAAAGAAAAGCAATTTATATGTCCTCAGACACATACCACCAGGGGAAAGGAATTCATGTTTGGTACTATTAACTTAGCCAACTACCCATCACTTCTGAATAATGGACTCTAAAGAAGAAACTCCTACCGCCGTTTTCCTTAACCACTATAACCCTAACTGCATCCTAAATACTTACCCTCTATCCACAGACAAATGTAGCTCTCGCCTTTCAGAAGCTTCTTTTTGTAGCAGACAGAGGGGATTACAAAAATCTATAACTTGTCAAAATGTAGAGTACAGTCAACTCCAATTGATTAATCTATAGAATAACCATTACACCTAAGGTTCAGGGAACACTGCAAAAGAGGGGATGGGCATATCCTAAGAGCCAGGGGACCAGGGCATCTGCTGCGAGACAATGTCTTCTGTATATGAGAGGAAACCTGCACCCATGAGATCTCAACAATTTGGCCACCTAAACAAGTTTTGCACAGTGGCAACATCTCCTCACATGCCAGTATGGATTGGAGGAAATTCACACCATCACCCTTAGATGAAAAGTTACAGGCAACGAATAGCTTCTGAGAGAGAAGAAACAGTCTTCACCAGGTATGAGCTCCTTGATAGGCTATCCAATCTCAGTGGTCAGCCCTAAACATAAACACACATGAACAACACTAAATGGACATATGCATGTATGTATATATGCAAAAAATAATTAATGAAGAAGGTATAAACTTGATAGGAGGAGTGAGGGTCATAAAAGGAGTTGAAGTGGGGAGATTAGGGATCGAGATGATATGAATACAGTACTAATGCATGAAATTCTAAAAAAATAATAAATTAATTTCAAAGGTTCTTTCTATTGAAAAGGTGAGGCCAATTCTGATGAAACTATAAAAGATTACCCAAAGGACACAATTTCCTAATGACAGTATTTAAGATAAATGTTCTCTAGTAAACATAAAAAGTTTTTAATCTCAAAAGGGCAATAAGCTTAGAGACATTCAAGAAGACTGGATTGCGCATCAAGAGGAGAAATTAGTGGCCTCTAAGAAGTGGCTCCACCCCTGAATTGTCTTTTAAGAGCCTCCTTCCCCGCACATCTTATTTTTGGCTGATGTTATCATGAAGTGCAATTGCAGTTTCTATGGGGAGGGGTGTATTCCTAAATCTCCCTTTCAGGAACCAGACAATGTCAACTTCCTTTTCTCTATCCAATTAGGACAGTTCTTGATGATAGGAGCCTATCATCAAGAATTTGATAGGACTAGGGATCTTTTTGCATTTGTGAGAACCCAGAGGGTGATACATATTCCTTTAAAATCCAGCCTTTTCCAACAACAGCCAGAGAGTCCAGCAGAGCTACATCGCTGAGAGATACCCTCGGGATTTTTGAGGTAGAAGTCACTAACCCAGTATCTAGATAAGTTCTGGTCCTTTATATTAACATTATATTCTAAAGAACATTTCCACCATTGGTTTACAGAAAAAAAAATAAAGACAAGGAATAGTATCCCTCTGGTCTTCCTTCCAATTATTAATTTGCTCTTTAAGTTCATAACTGGGTGAAGAGTGTGCCTGAAGATGAGGACGCTGGCAGAAACACCTGTGTTTGCACACACACAAAACTCAGAGAGGCCCATGGATCACTTTGAACTTCACTCGTGCTGGGTTGTTCATATACATGACAAGCTTTAGTGACATGCCAATTACATTCCCCTATGGGACACGGATTTTTGCACACAGCCAGCCATCCTGTATATATTCACTGACACACAACTAGGATTTCACACACCTGGGGCTATCGGCACTGCCACATTTATTCAAAGAAATACAGTTTTACAGGTGTCAACATCAAAAGACACTTAAATCCCTACATAAGAGAAAATCAAATAGGAGAGACCAATTTTCGTGCAAAGCAAATTTTCTTTACAACATCTCTGTGGATGACTCTACTTCAAACCTTGCCATGCTCTGAAAATGATTTCTGCCTAACTATATCTGTGCTTCTTCAAAGCCCTGGCACTGCATTCCAAGCCAAATTGTTCTTCCAGGATGATTCTGCCTTAATATCCTGCCTTATCTGCTTAGTACACAGTTCAAGCACCTCTTCCACTTCTTCCTGTTTCTTTCTCCCAATAACAAGGTTATTTTTAAATTTTACATTTTTTCTTTTTATTATATGGTTACATAAGTCCATTATTGCAAGAATATAATATATTTAGAGCATATCCCTGTATAGCTCACTACCCTCCTTCTTACCCCGTCTGTTTTCCTATCTTAAATTTAATTTTTAATTAATGTATAAAATGGTAATCATATATATTAGTGGGGTATCATTATTGTTTTATATGTGTATACTTTCTACAATCAAGTTAAAGATATATATCTTCTCAAACAGTTAGTTATGGTGAAAAAACAACCCTTGCAAAATTTTCTCTTCCAATGTCTATAATAAACAATCCTTATCTATAGTCATTATACTGTGAAATAACACAGCAGAACTTCTCAGTTCCTTATGGAAGTATAACTTGGTACCTAGCCAATGCTCAACCATTTCATATCCTTCCCTGCTCTTCACCCTCCCCGGCTGCGGGGGCTCCTTCTGCTCCTTCAGCCAATAGTCTTTAAGATACCAGCCCACTTGGGCATGGTCTATTTGGCTTGAAAAAGCAGTGGTAGCCGTGAGCTTGCGCTCTTGCTTTGGAATCCACTTCCTGCTACCGGATTCTTTTCCTGGTTGTGCAGAGGGCTGTTGTCTAGGACAGTGATCTGTAAGTTTTTCCCTTTAAATAAATAACCCCTTTATTAATCATAATTCCAGACTGCTGTGGGATTGTTTTGTGACTTACTCCTTTACTCCCTAGCCTCTGGTAACCACTATTTTACTCTGAATTATGAGAGCAACTTTTTCCAAATTCTATATATGGGCCAGCCTAGAGCCCCCTGTGATCCCTAACCTCATTCCTTCAATGTCACCTCCAACCTCCTAGCTCAGCTGAGACTCAAATATCTTGGGCCTGGGCAGGTGAGATCACCTGGTTCTGCCTTCTATGCATGTTCCACAATCCTCGGTTCTAACCTGAGTCCCACACCCAGTGTCCCAGCTTCATCTGGTGAGCTCCATCCCCGATCTCTAGGCTTGGGCCAGGACCTATACTCTGTGTGCCAGCCTAGGCCCCACTATGACCATTTGACTTCATCTCTCCCACTCTGAATCCAATCTCCAGACTCTACCTGGTCCCATAATCTTGTGTTGATCCTCCAGCCTGGTGACTCTGCCTGATTCTACCCTCTGTGCCCCCTACCCTAGATTCAGATGTAGCCCACATTCCACATCGAGTGCACAGGTCTAGTTAGGTGAGTCCTGCTCACATCTCCAAGATCCAGGCTTGGGCCAGGATGCAAATCCTGAATGCCAGCCCAATTCTGCTTTCATCTCACTTCACGCCACACACACCGTACCCAACATTCAGGCTAACCTAGTCTGCACATTCTTTGTCCAAACTTGCCATGTCCACATAAAACACAGAACCTAAAAAGAAGTCTGTATATCTATGCCTCATTGTAAAGACACTAACACTATGAAAGATTAAGACTGTATGTGTCCCCAAACCCACAAATCCTACAGAAGTGCTCCTCCATTAGAACTACCTAGATGAAACCTAAGATATAAAATTTAAAAGAATCACAATCTTCATCAAATAATTCAAGGAGTTGAGAGGAGGAACAAAGAAGCAACTCACTAACCTACACAAGGAATAATTTAAATATGCACAGAAAGAGATTAAGGTAGACACTGGGAAATAGAAAGACCTTCCCATGCTTGCTAATTGGTAGGATTAATATTGCGAAAATGACCATTATACCAAAGCCATTTAGAGAGTCAACAAAATCCCAAACAAAGTCCCCACAACATTTTTTTATATAAATTAGAAACAACATCATAAGATTTATATGGGAACCACAAAAGATCTTGGATAATCAAATGCAATCCTGTGAAGAAAAAGAACGAAAACAATACTGGAGGGAATTGCCATTTTAGAGTTTAAGATATATAACAGAGTCATAGTAATAAAATAGTTTGCTGGCATGAAAACCAGGCATGCTGATCAATGTGACAAAATAAAAGACTCCCAAATGAGTACATGTAATTAGAGCCACTTGCTATTTGACAAAGATGCTACAAGCATACACTGGAGAAAAGAGACCATTTTTCAACGATGCTGGGAGTATTGGATGACCGCATGCAGATGGAAGAATTAAGACCCCTGTCTATCACCTTGCATAGAATTGATTCCTAATGGTTTGAAGATCTTAGTGTGAAACCTGAAATGTTAAAAAGTGCTGGAAGGAAATATAGGCAGCATGCTACATGATATAGGTGTAGAAAAAGAGTTTCTGAAGACGACTCCATTTGTCCAGGAACTAAGACCACAATCGACAAATGTAACTTCTTAAAACTAAAGGACTTCTGTGTAGCTAAGGAAACAATAAAGTGGAGAGAATCTACAGAGTGGGAGAGGATCATTGGCAGCTAAATATGTGACAAAGGATTAATATCCAGAACATATAAATAACTGTACATCCACAATACATAAAGAATTAAAAAACAGTCAAGAAACAACTTACCCATTTTAAGATGAGCTTTATATTTGAACAGCACGTTCTAAAAGAAGTAAGCAAATAGCACAAAAGTAGCCACTATCCTTAGAGCCACAGACTATCTAACAAAAATCCCAGTATCAGGCACAAGAAATAGCATTTTGATATGTTGGTCAGGGCAGTCCAAGAGACTCCCTAAACAGGAAGTCATTAACGATGTTGCAGAAGGTGCTGTCCAGGCAGGTCGAGGATACCCACCAAAAGACTTCTGAGGAGTGGTGGCTTTGGGTACAATACTGTGCCCTCGTCTTCACCGCTCACCCTAGCATAGATCGACATTACAATATGAACATCCCAAACTTTAAAAGTCCCACAGTTTTAAAAAATCCAAACACTTCAAAATTCAGTCTCTTTAAAATATTGTCTCATTTAAAAGATAAAGTCTTGTAAAAATTCCAAAAGTTGCTTTAAAAGTTCAAACTCAACTGTGGGCTCTTATAAAATAAGTTTAAAAAAAATTAAATACATTCTTACTTCAAGAGGGAAGAACCAGGACACAGTCACGATCTGAACCAACCCAAACTCCAAAAGTGTAAATAACTCAATATCCAGTGTTTGGGATCTACTCACGATCTTCTGTGCTCTTCCAAGGAGCCCGGGTCACTTCTTTGGCTCTCTCCTCTGCAGCACATGGTTTGTCTTCTAGGTTCCAGCTGGTTCCATTCAATGGCTGCTGCTGGTCTTGGTGGTTGTCCCGTGGTATTGGTATCTCTAAAACTACTGGGGTCTTCTGCTACAGCAGACTCCACCAATAGCTTTCACTGAGAGAGTCTCCTGGGCCCTCTTCATGATGCCAAGCCTCAACTTCTCCGTATGACCCCTTTAATCCTGGGCTTTCTGTAGACTGATGCTTCTGCCCCACCCAGTCCTGCAGCCTGAACTGCCACTGAGGTTGCATCTTCACCAATGGCCTCTCTTGGCCTTTCAGAGTGCCAAGCCTCAGGTGCTCCCCGTGACCCCTTATACCTTCAAAACCAGTACCACCTGGGTGACTTTTACATTACCAAGCTGAGCTGCCAGCAAGAGGTACAACCTTGACTGCCTCTGGAACACAGCTTTTGTTTGTTGACTCTGAGGAAATACTTCCCAAAAGATTTTACCTTAACAGGACTGGTATCTTCTCAGTCACCACCAGAACCAGCATCAATTATCCCAGAAAACCAAATTTTTACTTTAGTGGTTCTGGTCCCTGTTAATCACAGCTGATTCTTCAGCCCCAGCTAACCAGGACCACAGATTCTTCACATAAAATAACAATGGCCCTGATACAGTCATTAATGGACTCTCAAATTTCCCTATGAAACATCACAAGCGTCTGCCTCGCTCTCAGTATTATCTTCCAAGCCCCCACAGAACAGTTCACCAAACTTTGAACACTTAATGCTTTTTCCAGCCCAAAGTTCTGAAGTCCTTCCACAGCCCTCCCCGAAATACACTGTCAAGTCCGTCACCTCAATACTCCACTCCTGGAACCAACTTCTGTCCAAGCTAAGGTTTCTTTACATAACATAGTGATGAAACACTATGACCCAAACAGCTTGGGGAGGAAAGGGTTTATTTGACTTAGGTTTCCAAATTATTGTTTGTCATTGTAGGAAGTCAGGGCACAACTCAAACAGGGCAGGACTCTGGAGGCAGGAGCTGATACAGAGGCCACAGAGGGTTCTGCTTATTGCCTTGCTCTTCATGGCTTGCTCAACCTGTTTTCTCTCTCTCTCTCTCTCTCTCTCTCTCTCTCTCTCTCTCTCTCTCTCTTTCTTTTGGTTTTTCGAGACTTTGAAGCCTGTCCTGGAACTAGGTCTTGTAGACCAGGCTGGCCTCGAACTCACAGAGATCCGCCTGCCTCTGCCTCCCATGTGCTGGGATTAAAGGCGCCACCACTGCCTGGCTCAACCTGTTTTCTTACAGAACCCAGAATCACCAGCCCAGGAATGGCACCACCCACAATGGGCTGGGCCTGCTCCCATCAATCGCTGATTTAAAACACATTCCATGGCTGGATCTTAAGGAGGCATTTTCTCAGTTGAGGTTCCCTCCTTTCAGATGACTCTAGCCTGTGCTGGGTTGACCTAAAACTAGCCAGGACACACACTAAAATAGTAACATGTACAAACAGCTGTGAAGACCTGTACAACAAATACTCTATTATTCTTACCTGTAAATACAGAGAATATGCATAAATACTATGTCAAGAAATCAGGGAAGGCATCCTGATAAAATCTGAGTTATATCATGAAGTACATGAGAGGGAACGATGTTCTGGGCAGAGGGAATGGTATTTGCAGGTGCCCTCCTGCTGGGCGTGAGGAAGAAAAGAGGAAAGAGATATAAAAAGCCCTTTACATGCATAGGTGTCTCACAGAAAGGCAGAGAACTGGCGGGAATGACTTCCCTTGGCTGAGAACTGGTACGAACGAGCGGGAAAGGGGAACTTAAATGTATTCAATCAGGAAAACCTCGCTCTTCTGGTGGAGCAACCTGGACACAGTTATCCTAATAGCAAATACCTGTATCTCACTTAGCCCATGTTACATAAGCGCTGTTCCATGGCAGCCACAGCTTGAGTTCCCCCTTCCTCACTGGAGATCTGATGAGTTTCAGATTTTTGCCACATTATGGAAGATTTGCACAATGGGACACCTAGGGGAATGGCTTCAAGTCTGAGCATGAAATTAATGTACATTTCATAACTATAACTGAATCTAATGTCACACTATTTTAGTGTGTCCGTGTTTTAACTGTGACTTAACACATGAGGTCAGGTATGCCATTTTCTCGCGTGTGACTTTGATCAGTGCTGAAAAGATTTTGTGTTTTAGGACATTTTGGACTCGGGATTTTGGTATTATGGATTGCTCAAGGGCAGACTTTACCTTCGGTCATGTGCAGGGGAGAAGCTGGCAGGACAGGAGGGGTTATGGTTAGTTCACTATACTGATTGGTACAACCTATTCCACGGTAGACTCCCTTTATGGACAGTTTGCTTTTGTAATTATTTTGTATTATTGCATTTATATATCTAATTATGTTAATATGCTTACATATACATATGTTTATAAATATGTATACAATTAATATTTCTGATAGCATTCTAATAATAATTTTTAATTATTAATTAATTCTAATAATAATAATAATAATAATTGGTAGGTACAGAACTCAAGGCATAATGACAATAGGTAACATATTCAAAGTACCACAGTCAATAATTGTACGCCCTGTAGTTTGGTTGCAGTGTTCTTACTCCTCTGTATGGTGAATTCCTACCATGGAAAACCTCTGAATAAAGACTGGACAGAATTCTAATGGGCTTTCTGCATTGAATATTGCTGATCTACAACACTGTCAATGCTTATTTCTCTTGTAAGTACATGTTTTAGCTACTTTTCTATTGCTGTGATAAAACCCCATGACCAAAAGCATCTGAGAGGAAAGAGTCTGTTTCAGTTTCTATCTCTAGGCAACAGTTTCTCTCTGAGAAAAATCATGGCAGGCATTCAAGGCAGGAACTGATTCAGAGGCCATGGAGAAACACTACTTACAGGTTTGATCCTCGTGGCATGCTCAAACTGTTTTCTTACAAGATCTAGGACCACCTTCTCAAGATTGGCACCACTCCCCATGAGCTGGGTCCAACCGCGTCATTTATTAATTAAGAAAATTCTCCACAGCCTTCCCACGGGATAATCTGGTGGGGACATCTTCTCAGTTGTGTTTCCCTCTTTTAATAGTACAATTGATACCTTGTCAATATGACAAACAAATACATCTCTATTAAACTACAATGTTTCCTTTTTTTGCTTGTCTACAAGATCTTATATTTTTAAACAAGTTTTTAATTGCAAATAGAATTATATCACTTTCCCTCTCCTTTTCCTCCCTCCAACCCCTACCAGCTACTCTCTCTTTAACCCCTTTATACTCCACTATTCCCTATTTGATAGCCTCTTTTTCTTTGATTATCATTATTATATACATACATATGTATGCATATGTATGTATCTGCACAAACACACACACAAATGTGTATAACCTGCTGAGTCTATTTTTATTGGTGGTGTGTGATGACCACCAATAATGGGGATCATCTCTGAGTGGGTTTAACGAGCTCTCCCTGTAATCATCAGTTGCCTATAATTTCTTTGTCTAAAGAAAATATTCTTCCATGTCAACATGTCCACTGATACTGTCACTGTTCTGATCTTACTTATACAGCCATCTCTAAGAGATATTGTTTTTACAATAGACTGCCTGGTACTGTGACTCTTACAATCTTTATACCCCAACATCTGTGAGGTTCTCTGAGCCACAGATGAAGGAGCTGTGATGTACATGTATCTATCTGGGCTGGGCTTCCGGGGATCTGTTGAGTTCTGCATTGTATCCAGTTGTGTTTTTCTGGGATGGTCTCAATTTGCTGTAAAGACAGGATTCCTTGATGAGGGGTGGTGGCTACACTTAACTGTGGGTGTAAGAGTAAGATTTTTGAGTGGAGGAAGAAATCATGTTGGTTTAGTAAAGTGACAACAGTGGATTCTATTCTAAGTGCGTGACCTCACTAGTCCCAAGAGGCTGGCTAGATTTCCAGTACCAAGGGTGATTTCCCACCTGCTGAGTCAGCCTTAAGTCCAATTAGACAGCTGTTACCTGTCACTGACATGTGACTGCCACTTATTCTATCTTGCTACCCTGGTAATTGTTGTGGTTCATAGGTGCTGCAGCAGAGTAGGACTGTTAATGACTTCCCTCCCTTGGCAGCTGGCATAGTATTTTCTGGAACCATGGCAGATAGACCACAGGGAAAGGCTTTCAGATCAGACCCAGTTTGCATCCTCCAAGTACTGTGTCCTAAGTGTGCAGTGTCTTCAGTGATAGGAACCCACCCTCAACCCCTGAGATACAACCAGGGCTACATCTATAATCTATATTGTTTTGGGAATGACTTTGACTACCCTGAAAAAAAATCTTTGAAAGGATGTTTCTCCTGCCTGTTTTTGTTCTCTCTCTCTCTCTCTCTCTCTCTCTCTCTCTCTCTCTCTCTATATATATATATATATATATATATATATATATATATATACATTACATAATATATTATACATTAAAGATTCCCAAAGTTCTACCATGAAACTTTGGAAAGATTAAAAAAATTTAACACAATGGCAGGTTATAAAATCAACTTACAAAAGTCAGTAACCTTTCTATACATCATCAACAAGCATGCTGAAAAAGAGATCATGTAAACACTCTCACAACAGCATCAGAGAGAGTCAAATACCTTGGAATAAACCTAACCAAGATTTCGACAATGGATTTCAAACCTTCGAAGAAACAGATTGAGAATTACACTTGCGGAGAGTCCCTTCAGGCTTTCTGGATGGCAGGGCGATGGTCCCAAAGAGACAAGAACAAAATCAGTTCAGCCCAGCTGAGATATCAGCACTGGGCCAAAACCTGGAAAGTCTAACACCAGTTTGTTTGTTTTAGCCATATTTAAGCACAGCACGATTTTGGAAAAAAGTTTTCTGATAACAGTTAACTCAATCCTGTGAGTACAATAAAACTTAAAAGATCTTTGCATTGAAGTTTTTTTTTTTTTTTTTTTACAAAGTCCATGCGACTTCTTCCACAAAGACATTTCTACTTATTCAGAAACAAAGCTCAAGATGAGGGTCTGGAAGAATGACTGGGTATTTGGCTCGGTCCCAAGATAACATGGAAGTAACTTAGGTTGTTATAAAGTACAAAGGACAACTCTCACAAGAATGAGTTTTATGGAATAGAAGCAATTCTCAAGGTTTTGGCGGCGGGTCGGGGCGGGGGGGAAGCTTGGGACAAACCAACATAATATTATGGGGAATATGGGTGGAGCCTGACTCAACAGGTAGTGAAAGATTACCAGGCTGTAAACTATATTTCCCCCCAGTATTCCAGGATAGCAGCCACATATCTTCTCTCTTTGGAGAGCTAAGCTGTGTGTTTAACTTTTCCTGGATTCTCCAGTGCTTATCTGTGTGCATACATACACTAGAAAAGGGAAAGATTTAAGATAATTGGAATTAATATTCTGAAAAGGACAATCCTACCAAAAACAATTTAAAGATTCAAGACAATTCCAATTAAATTACCTATAACATTCTTTTCAAATATAGAAAAAAATTCTAAAATTCATTTGGAACCAGAAAAGACCCCACATAGCTAAGTATATTCTGAAAAAAAAGAGAATTGTTATTCTAGATTTCAAGATATATTAAAGAGTGATAGTAATAAAAAGCAATTTGGTACTGAATTAAAAAACAGACTGGCAGAGCAATAGAATAAAGTAGAAGACCCAAACATGAGTGCTCATATCTACATAGCTACCTGATATTTGACAAAGAAGAAAAGAAAATAGGAAAAAAATCCAACAAATGATGCTGGGAAAACTGCATATCTACCCACATGCAGAAGAATGAAATTAGAACCGTATCTATCACACTGCACAAAAATTAGAGCCAAGTGAATCAAGACCTCAGTTTGAAACTTTAAACTGCTAGAAGATAATATAGGCAGCACCTACAGGATATAGGTATAGGAAAGGACTTTCTGAACAGGACTCCTTTTGCCAAGGGATTAAGGCCAACAATTGAAAACTGGGACCTCTAAAACTAAGAAGCTTCTATTTAGTTAAGGAAATAGTCAAGTGAAGAAGAAAATCACAGAATGGGATGGCATCTTTGCCAGTTGTACATCTGAGCAAGGATTAACATCCAGATAATAGAAAGAACAAACTCAAAAACAGAAAAATTTAAAAACAAACAAACAATAACAACAAAGAGTTAAGAAAACAAACGACACAATTAAAAAAGGGATCTAAACAGAGTTCTCAGGAGAAGAAACAAAAATGGCTAAGAAATATGTCAAGAAGTGTTCATCAAATTCTTAGCAATTAGAGAAATGCACATTAAACCAACCTTTGATATTTCAGCTCACCCCAGTCAGAATGGCCAAGATCAACAATATAATGACTATGAAAACTGGTGAGACTGTGGAGAAAGAGGAACTCTCCTTCACTGTTGGTGAGAATGTAAACTGATGCAGCCACTCTGGAAATCAATATGGAGAATCCTCAAAACATACATCCAGTCCCATATGGGTCTGCCAGGCCCTCTAGCCAAGGAATATAGAAATTGATCAATTATTGACTGGAAATGTGCTGAAGGCTTCAGAATTTCATAAAAAACATCATGTCAATAGCAAAGGTTTAAAGAAAGAGTTTTCTATTACAAGGCAACAAGCTAAGGAGATTATAAGAGATGTTCTACTTGCTCTTTCTATAACCAAACACCACTACCTGCAGGGAGTAACCCTAAGGGTACTTCAAAGGAATGCAATCTGGCAGATGGGTGTGTTCCACTTTACAAAATTTGGAAAATTAAAATATGTACACCACACCATTGACACTTATTCAGGTTTTCAATGGGCAACTGCTTTGAGCTCAGAAAAGGCTGATTCAGTAACCTCACATTTATTGGAAGTTATGGCCATCATGGGTATACCTGCACAAATAAAGACAGATAATGGTCTAAGAAAATGAAACAGTTTTTTGCTTATTATAATATAAAGTATATTACAGGTATACTAAATAATTCTACAGGTCAGGCAGTTGTAGAAAGATCAAATCTAACTATAAAGGATATATTAAACAAACAGAAAGGGATGGAAAATACCCCCAGAAATAGATGGCATAATGCTTTATTAATCTTGAACTTTCTTAATGCTAATGAGAAAGGAACAATGGCAGCAGAAAGACATTGGATAATAGAAAAACTTCTGAATTAAATCAGCCAGTTTATTTCAAGGATGTGTTGACCTCAGAATGGAAACCAGGAGATGTGCTATGTTGGGGAAGGGGTTCTGTTCTTGTTTCCACAGGAGAAAAATAGCTATGGATGTCATCAAAATAAATACAGATTTGGTTTGAAAAAGAGAAACCCCTTGAGACAGAGGAATGACAGCTCATCCACAGAGGTGACAATCATACAGGTGGTAAGGAAACCTCATAAGGGTTAAGGCAGGGTTCTGTTCTTGTCTTTGCAGACAACTACTCATCTTTAAAAAAATCAAGAGACTTTGGACATTTAGATGCCAAAAGAAGGAAACGATAACTGTCCAGAAAGAATCACCAAGCAAAGAGAAATCTGACTTATGATGACATGTCATCTTCAGGGTAAAATTTCATTACTTGTACACACACACAAACACACACTTAAAAATTAAAGTTGGCTTTGGAGTTGGACAATGGCTATCCTTCTCTAAATCTAAGCATGTTGTTAAAAGAAGAATTCAGATTTTATGTCTCATATCAGGAGCCATCTGGTATTTGACAGAAAGAAGAAAGGATTTAGGAAAGATTTTACTTTTCTCCATAAATATTTTTATCTCTGTCATACCTTTCATTGAATGTATGTTTATATGAATAATGTTTAAGTTTTCCACAATGAACAATAAGTTTTCCTGAAGTAATCTTTGAAGTTTTCAGGAAGAAGATGGGGCCCCACAATAATGACTCCACCTGGTTGATATGACGTCATGATGCTGATAGCACTATTTTAAGGTACTAGCTGCATAAGATGGTTCCAAGTCTGTTAGCTGAAATGGTGACCTTCTTGCAATGTTCTGACCAGAGCTTCAAATGAGAACTTCAGAAAAACCCTACCAACTACTCAGAGATTATTGCAATTATACAAGGCAGTAATTTTGAAACTTAACCATCATTTTAGTTTTACAGGATCCCATAGAAAGAACATCGCCCCCCATGACAGCTGGAAGTAATTCTAGAAGACAAAGTCCCCTCTCCCAACAAAGTTTGTCCTCAGGGTTAAGGACATCAATTAGGGGTTGATTATAACTGGTATAGGGCTGGAAAATTATGTAGGCTCAGGGATCTCTTTGGAAAAAGGGAAGTTGGATGGGATATTAGGTAGATTAGTGTGAGCTTACTCACACTAATAATAATAGTGAGTAATAGAGTGAATACTTGTGAGCTATTATTTATAGACAATTTACATTGGTATAGATTCTTGTATGTTGATACAAATTCAAATTATATTTGTTATATTGAATATACTTCTATTTCTGTTTACAATATTTGTACACCTATCTAAAGTTATTTTGTCATATTGTATGCATGCATGTTTCTACATCTGCTTAAGACATTTTGTATATTGATATAATTTTAGGATATATTCATCATATTACACTATACATTTCCACCTCTGATCAAGATACTTATACATTGTTTACATTTTGAGGTCATTGTCCACATTTGCTGCACAGTTGTTTAAAGATTGTCTAATATGAAACCTTAGTCTTTAAGCTATATAGGTATTAATAATTATAGGTCAATAGTCATCCATGTTTGTCATACTTATAGTTAGACTAATCAAGTTCTTTAGATACATAGAGATTGTATTCTGCATAGATAGGTAATCTTCAATCACTTCAAAGAACTGCAGAATATGGCATTTAAATAACTTAGGGTTCTGTTGATGTGAGACATGATTGCTCCTGGCAGCACCAATCTATTCCCGAGAGAATGTTGGGCACCAAAGACACTTCACTTTAGTTTGTTTTCTTCTCGGCACAACTGGTCTTTGCACAAACAACTGCCTATGCCTTCACCACTGACAAAATGTATGGTCTGGACTGGACAAGCAAGTTATAAGAAAAAAGACTGCCAAATTTTGCCAAGACAGGGTAAGATGGTTCTGAAAATTTTCCTGTCTCTGAAAATGGTCTGTCAGTACTCTAGGCCTTAGCCAAAGTTGGTTGCTCCAACATTGCAAATGAGACTTCGGGTGATTGCCCAGGTAGTTAGTTGTTTCTGTCATTTATTGCACATTTTGGAAGTTGCTTGATTGCACTTCTTGTTTGCTCAAGAAATATTATTTCCTTTCTCAGGTCTTCAATGAGGTTGAAGACTAGATAGTCATAGTTACTTTCCTCTCATGACTTGGTCAAGCCATTTCTAACACAAGACTTAGACTCCTTAGGATAATTATTGAAACATTTAGCATATGTTTCTTGCTTGATATTGTTTATTCTCGTTGTAATTCTAACTTTTTATACTTGATATTTGTTCTTACTGTATAGAGTTTTGTATTGGGTTTGGAGCTCTCTTATTTAGACAAAAGGGGGAGGTACTATGGGAACTCCTTCAGCCAATAACCTTTAAGATACCATCTGCTTGGGTGTGGTCTCTTATTACTATAAATGCAGTTGTAAAGCTTGCATGGCCTCTCTTGGCTGTTGGATTTGGTTCTAGTTCCCTGCTTGTGCAGAGGACTGTTGACCTGTGAGTCTACCCCTAAATAAATAAAGAACCCTTTATTATACTCCATTTTGAGCTGGTGTGGGATTACTTTATTGTAATCATCTACACTAAAGGGCTTAGTCCCACTTGTCCGGCTCTGCCATCCACAGCACACACAACTCATCTCAAGTTCAGGTCAGCACCATAGCCAGTGTTGTTTTTGTTGATTGTCCCATGTGGTCTCTGCTACAATGGGAATACATCTTCACCAATAGTCTCTTGGCTTTCTTTAGGGACTCTGACCATGCCACATGGTGCTAAGTCTCAGCTTCTTCCCATGATTCCCTTATAGTTTCAGAACCAGTATCACCTGAAAGATTCTTACACATTACCAAGTTTGGCTGGCTGTACAAGGTCCAGCCTTGCCCCAACTCTCGAACACAGATTCTGTGTGCTGACTCTGAAGAAATACATCCCAAAAGATTTTACCTCCATGATACTGGCTTTTATTCATCACAGCTGATTCTTCAGCCACAGCTGACCAGTATCAATTGTCCCAACAGAACAAAGGTTTCACATTACAGCTTTTTCAACCAAAAGATCACACAAATGGCCATGACAGAGTCTTTGTTCCTCTCTGAAATTCCATAAGCCAGGCCTTCATCATCTGCACTGTTCTTAGCATTATCTTCTAGTTCCCACAACAATCGATTATTAAGCTGTGAATGCTCCATGGATTTTCAGCCCAAAGTCTCCAGATCCTTCCACCATCTTCCCTACAACTAACTCAGGTCTGTAACATCAGTACTATTTGACCTGGTACCAACTTTTGTCCTAGTTACTTTTCTATTGCTGTGAAAAAACACCATGACCAAAATCATCTTGGGAGGAAAGGGTTTATTTTGGCTTACAGTTACATGGAACAGTCCATCGCTGAGGAAAGTCAGGCCAGAAACTGAAGGCAAGAATCCGGAAGTAGAACTGGTGTAGAAGCCGTGGAGGAGTGCTTACTGGCTTGCTCCTCATAGCTTACTCAGTCTGTTTTTTTTTATATCATCTAGGACCACCACTTGTCTGGGGTAGCACCATCCCTTATGAGCTGGGCTCACCCACATTAATCATTAGTCAAGAAAATGCCCTACAGGCTTGTCACAGGCCAATCTGGTAGGGGCATTTTCTCAGCTGGGATTATCTCTTCTCAAATGATTCTAGTTTGTGTCAAGTTGACAAAAAACTAACCAGGACAACCTGTAAGACTGGTTAATAAGATTTTTTTAATTGTTGTTCTTTGAGAATTTTGTATAATGTATTTTGACTATACTCCATATTTATTCTCCTTCCAACTCTTCCTTTCTCCACCGTCATTCCTTACCCATCAACTTTGTGTTTTCTTTGAAAAAAAATACATCAAGTCTAATTTTTTTTTCTGCCCATATACTCTTGGGTATGGGGCCTTCCATTGGAGTGTGGTCAACCTATCAGTGGTTAAATCATTAGTAAAAATTGATCCTCCATTTCCTAGCATCTACTATTTGCCAATTGCTCCTTGGTTAGGGGTAGCCCTTCATGTCTATTGCCCTTTTCTATGCTACGATTTTTGCCTGGCTTAAGCTTTAACAGGTCTTGTGCATGCTGTCCCAAACACTGTGAGAACATATGTGTAACTGCTCTGCTCTGTCCAGAAAAAGGTTCCTTGTAATCAGCCCAAACCTATGGCCCTTCCAGTCTTTCTCTCTCCTTTCACAGCAATCTCTGAGCCTTGGGAAGAAGTGGATATTGATGTCCTATTAAAGGTTGAGTATTCTATAGTCTCCTATTCTCTACATCTTGAACAGTTATGGGTCTCTGTGTTAGTCCCCATCTGCTGCAAAAAGAATCTCCTCTGGTGAGATCTGAGAGATCCACTAATCTATGGTTGTAAGCATAGGTTCTTCCTTAGGGTCTGTGACCTGTCTAGCCACAGTTTTCTGGCCCTGAGAATAATACCAAGTATGGACTTCATTTTGTGGAGTCTGAAATCTAATAAGAATGTAGTTGATTATTCCCATGACATTTGTGCCGCTATTGTACCAGTGGACACATTTGGCTAGCCCAGCCATTATTGTAACTATCAGGGTTCACAGCTGAATCAAACTGATGATTACCTTTTCACCTCCAGTAGTGTACACAGCATCTTCCAGCACTATGAAAACTAACCAATAAGAATGAAGTTTCTTAGTGAGTACTAGCTTGATTTCTCCACCTTCTATGATTAAAGCATGTGGTATCTTCAGCAATAGAGTCTTACCATAAGGTTTTGGAGGGTAACCCAGAACATTTATAATAGCCTGTAATGTTTGGGGGTCTATTGGACCTCATAGGTCAACAATTCCAAAAGAGGTAACCCATTCCTGGAACTGGACTTTTTATTTGTTAGACTATGGTGTTCAGTAAGGTAACACCATTTAAACTCTTTTAATATATATGTATGCACACATTTCAATATGACTTTTTCAAAAGGTATAGCATTATCCCACATCCTCTCCTTTATCTTGACATCTCCTCCACCTTCCCATTTAATTCTCCTTATTTCATTATCCAACTCCTTATACCACCATGTTCAAGCTTCCCTGCCTTTAAAGCACCCCACCCGACTGATAAAAGGCCATCAGTACCAGCTGGAGAAAAGGACAGCATCTCTAACAAAAGGTGCTGCTCCAACAGGACAGTCACATGCAGAGGAATAAAACTAGATCCTTAAATCTCACCCTAAACAAAACTCAGCTCCACATAGATCAAAGACCTCAATATGAAACCTGGAACCCTGAATCTGATAGAAGAGAAAGCTGGGAATACACTTGAGTTTGCTAGTACAAGAAAGGATTTTCTAAACAGAACTCTGGTAGTGCAAGCATTAATACCAACAATTAATAAGTGAGACCCCCTGAAACTAAAATGCCTCTGTACAGCAAAGGACATCATCATTTTGAGTAAAGGAACAGTCTAAAGAATGGAAAAAATATTTACCAGCTATACAACTGACAGAGGATTATCATCTAAAATACGCAAAGAACTCTAAAAGGAATGAAGAAAGGAAGATAGGAAAGAAAAGTAACATCATGAACCCAAACAACCCAGTTTAAACTGGAGCATGGAGCTAGACAGAGACTCAAATGGGTGAAAAACCCTTTTTTCTTTTGTAAAAATGTTCAATATGACTAGGAGTTGCCCAACACAAAATGGAGTCTCTGTGTGTGTGCGTTTGTGCGTGTGTGTGTGTGTGCTTTCTGTTTAATTTTTTTTGCCTTATTGGTTTTTTGTTTTAATTTTCTTGTTTTATTTTGAGAGAGAAAGAGAACACAATTTGGTGTTGTGTAATAGGGAAGCTCATTAAGCAGGAAAGTAAACTACTCAAAATAGTTTCAGGAAGTACCTGAAACTGACCAGATTCACTAAGCCCCTCCCTGTCTGAGTAAGCAATAAAAGCTGAGAGATTCTCTGAGACTAAAATAAAGCTGCAAAGAAGACTCAGAAAAGCCAAACTTCAAAGACACTGAGAACAGACCAACTGCAATGAAGAAGCAGAAACCAGCCAATCTGCCTGGAAGAGGTTTAGACTAGCTGAGGCCCCTTGAATGACACTCTCCAACCTGTTGGGCTGCTTGCAGGCCGTGCTCCTGGTACCCAGCTTTGTAAGCTGTCACCAATGCTGGGGTGGGCTTTGGTGATGTAGTTGTCTTTGAATCATTTCTGCTCCTACCTATAGCACAATTAATAAAAACTCAGAACACAGGTTGGGGTTCAATCTGAAGGTCAGAAAAGTGAAACAGCCAGTCACTGGCTCTTACCTCTACCTCAATCCAAAATGGCAATTTCTGTCTCCTGGAATCCTCAGAATGAGACCGAGAACTGTCTCCTCCTGTTTTATAATCCTCTCTAGCGCTGGGATTAAAAGCGTGCACCACTACCTCCCAGTTACTGGGATTAAAGTTGTGTGTCACCACTTCCTGACCTGTAAGACTGACCAGGGTGGCTGTTGTACTCTCTGATCTTCGGGCAAGCTTTATTTCTTAAAATACAAATGAAATCTCACTACACCTACCCTTTTCCCATATTCCTATAAGTAACTGAATAAAAGTCATAGCTCACCAAGTTGGACTTCAGTGGTAACTGTACTTTGTTCTGTTGTGGGTCTGTCTGGGGTGAGTAGATGTGTGTGTTGTATCTCCCCAGGAAAAGTTTTGTTACACAACAATTGGGTGGGTAGGGAGAAGGGTGGGATCTGGGAGGAGTTGGGAGAGGTAAAAAACATAATCAAAATACATGGTATGAAAACATTCTTTTTAATTAAAAAATTTAAACAAAGTTTAGCATCCTTGGTCATCAGAGAAATACAAATTAAACTACTTTGAAATTTCATCTTTACCCCAGTCAGAATAACTAAGATCCAAAACACAAATATGACAAATACTGGCGTGGATGTGGGGAAAGGAGACACGAATTAGCTGCTGGTAGGAGTGCAAACTTGTGCGGCCACTATGAAAAAGTAGTGTGGAGGCTCTTCCAAAAGCCAGAAATAAATCTACTGTGGGGTTCAACTACACCACTCTTGGGTACATAACTGCATAATTTTTAAAATAAGATTCATTTTTAAAACTTTTAGGTGTGTGTGTGTGTGTGTGTGTGTGTGTGTGTGTGTGCACTTGTGAATGCAGTGTCTGCAGGAGAGGATATTGGATCTACTGTAGCTATAGTTACAGGCAGTTCTGACCCTCCTGAAGTTGGTGCTAAGATCCTGCCAGAGCAGTACATAATCCTAACCACTAAGCATCTCTCTAGCCCCATACCTCCAAATCTTCGGTTACATAGGCTGACTTATTTTTTGCCACACCCTGTTCCACCGCCTGGCCTCCCCTGCTACAGGTTTCTTAGTTCATATTTGTTCTTTGTTTCTGTCTTTTCTAGAACATCGCCCAGGTACAGGAACCAGTCTGGCAAAGGCAGCTCAATCTCAGTGTGTCAGGATGAAGCCTGGAATGAGCAGAGATGGAGGTGGTTGGCCATGCACTAACTGCATGGCCCTGTCTGTGGCAGCTTCCTTGGTGAACACTTTGTGAGACTAAGGATTTGCTGGGCATTGAGAACAGAGCAAGAAGACAGACAAGAGAGGAAAAAATAAGGTGTGAATGTCAAGCCTGGCTTCTCAGGATGGAGGGCTTTTAGCTGAAGGGTCTCTTGGCCTTGGAGACATTTTCCTCTCTACAGAGCTAGAAGTGTCTGTGCTTTTGACTATCCTATGGCTAGTTGATACCTTCTGTGTGACTCTAATCAATCATCTTCCTGGCTGAAGACACTTGGGATTCTATTTTTAAATTATGAATCTTTTCTCAAAATGTAAAGGTTGGCTTCGCTTTATTCTCATATCCCATTCCATGGTGCAGGCTAAATCTTACAGAAATTACTCCAGCTTGAAGCCTAACCGGGTCAAGATTGATTGGTGAACCAGGCATGTCAAACGTTTGAATGTGATGCTTCTGCACAGACCCCTTGCTTCTTAACCTTGTCGTAGTTGTGGTTCATACCCTTTCCTCAGCCAGCCCCTCCCTCAATTCATAAATGTCATGGAGAAAATGAAACTGATCACACTTCCTTCTGGCAAATGAAGCAAGATGCAGCTGCATTTTAGTCTTGAATCGATACTGTCACTGGAACCTGGGTGGGTTTTGTTCCACCCTGCTGAGTCCGTTATGAGCACTCGTGGCATTGTTCTGTCCTTTTCACAAAGCCCAACAGCATGGTTTCCCAAGTGGATAATAGGATGTCCAATTTGGAAGGGAACAGAGGGAGTGATAGTAAGATAATTACTGTCATGCATATTCTAGGGCTGTCACTGAGTATGACTTTCCTTCCTAAACACACAGCTCTCCTTGAATTAATGATGGGTTTATATCCTGAAAACTCTTTGTAAATGCTAAAAGTCGGCAAGCTCCCAAATGTATTGACTGCTGTAAACTCATAGCCCCTTTAGGTAATGCACACGGCCCATCAGAGCGTGCTGCTCATTTGCCTCTCAGTTTTACAGGAAGCTGCAGCTGAAGCTCGCCACCGCCTAGCATCGGAAACAATGGGCAACTGTGTGTCACTGTGGGTTCAGGAAAAAAGTCACAATTAAAAATGGTGTGGAATGATTTCTAATGCTTTTGTTTCATCATAAAGTCCCCAAATCAAAAGCCCCCCAAATTTTCATCTCTAACCATTTTGTGCTGGGAATCCTCTGTCAAGCAACCTAAACCAAGCAGTTCCTATGGAGAGGAGGAGTCTTCCTCCTCCCATCCCTACCCCAGTATCACAAAGTGTCTAACGGGGGAGCACTCTGTGAAAGGGAGTAGAAATCAAAGCCAGAGGGATTGTTCTTACTAAGAGACTTTTACACCTAACAAAAAAGGTTCAAAATACAATAATAAAGCAAAACTTACAAATTCAAAACTATGTTTTTCTGGTTAGAGAGCAATGTGAACTGGATAGTTAGCTCCATCAATAAAGTTCTTGCTATGTTATCAGAAGGACCTGGGTCTGGTTCCCCCAGAATCCACATTAAGGAAAATCCAGACATGGCAGTACACACACACAATCTCTGTGCTTGGGAGGCTTAGCCAGGTCTCCTCGGGGCTGCCATCCAGCCTTGCCTTCTTTGTGACTCAGGTCCAGTGAGAGAAGTCCATCTCCAAAACTAAGATGCATGGTGCCTGAGGCTGCCCTCTAGCAGTCACATGCATGAATAAACATGGGCACCTGCATACACATGAGTGTGTACACACAAAATAAATAAAATTATTTTTAAAAAGCTCCCATAATTCAGAGCAGGAGGCTGTATATCAAGGTCCTCATATTCATTCAAGCAGGAGGAGGTTGTGGGGCGGGGGATGGAAGCACCGGAAGAACAGTATGGAAAGTCACATCAGGATACAAGGCCAGCCAGGCTACAAGGCCAGCCTACAAACAGTGAAAAAGAAAGATGCGCATCTTCAAAGCCCAGGGCTTCTTGCAATTCTGCAGTAACAGGGTGTGGCTATAAACAGATATTCCCTTGGAATAGGGACGTAGATATTGACTGTAGCTGGGTTCTGTTTTAACAGTAAGTAATCCCACCAGGTCACACGCTGGAGGACAATGAGTCTTGGAACACAAGGTTTAGGCAGCCTCAGGAAATTCCCACAAGCTTTTATGAACTGAACTCTTCCTGGAAAGCTACATCCATGCTAAAGGTTCTACAACACTGATTGGTTAGAACAGCGGTTCTCAACCTTCCTAATATTACGACCCTTTAATGCAGTTCCTCATGCTGTGGTGATCTTGTTGTGTTATCTTAGTTTAAGATGTGTTACATTCATTTATGCTATGGAGTATTTGTCTAATGACACAAAGATGTGTTGCATTTTTTATATTGCATTTGTTTAACTCTGTGAAGCTGTGTTATTTTGCCTGCCTAAAACACCTGATTGTTCTAATAAAGAGCTGAACAGCCATTAGATATGCAGGAGAGGGATATGTAGGATTATCAGGCAGACAGAATAAATAGGAGAAGAAATCTAGGCTCAAGAGAAAAAAAAAGGGGAGGAGCGAGAAAAGGAGAAGCAGAGGAGGACACCAAGGGGCCAGCCAACCACACAGCCAACCAAACAGCCATTGACGTTCTGTTCAGGAAGTGGTCTCCTGTGCCCATGCATTCAAGGCTAGTTCCCACTTTCTCTTCTATCAGGTTCAGTGTGTCTGGTTTTATGTTGAGGTCTTTGACACACTTGGACTTGAGTTTTATGCGGGGTGATTGATATGAATTTAACAGCCTTCTTCTACATGTCAACATCCAGTTAGACCAGCACCATTTCTTGAAGATGCTTTCTTTTTTCATTGTATATTTCTAGCTTTATAAAAAGTCAGGTGTTCATACGTGTGTGTATTTACGTCTGGGTCTTTGATTCTATTCCACTGATCAACTTGTCTTTTTATGGCAATACTATACCTTTTTTTTCTTAAAAAAATTACTTTTGCTCTGTAGTACAGCTTGAAATTCGGAATGGTAATGTCTCCAGAAGATCTATTAGTGTTCAGGATTGCTTTAGCTATCCTGGCCTTTCTGTTTTCCATATGAAGTTGAATGTTATTCTTTCAAGGTCTGTAAAGAATTGTATTGGAATTTTGATGGGGATTGCATTGAATATGTAGGTTGCTTTAGGTAGGTAAAATGGACATTTTAATATGTTAATCCTACCAATCTATGAATATGGGAGATTTTTCTGTCTTCTGATAGTTTCTTCAATCTCTTGAAGACTTGAAGTTATTGCATACAAGTCTTTCACTTATTTGGTTAGAATTACCCCAATATATTTTATACTATTTGTGGCTATTGTGAAGGATGTTGTTTCTCTGATTTCTTTCTCAGGCCATTTGCCATTACTGTGTAGGAGGGTTACTGATTTTTTGAGTTAATCTTGTAGCCAGGCGCTTTGCCGAAGGTGTTTATTTCCCTGGTAAAATTTTGGGGGCCGCTTATTTATACTATCATATCATCTGCAAGTAATGATACATAGACTTCTTCTTTTTCAATTTGTATCCCCTTGATCTCCGTTAATTGTCTTACTGCTCTAGCTAGAGCTTCAAGTATTATATTGAATAGGTATGGAGAGAGTGGGCAGCCTTGTCTTGTTCTTGATTTTATGGGAATTACATTGAGTTTCTCTCCACTTAATATGATGTCAGCAATAGGTTTGCTGTCAATTGCCTTTATTATGTTTAGATATGTTCCTCGTATCCCTGATTTTCCCAAGACTTTTATCATGAAGGGGTGTTGAATTTTGTCAAAGACTTTTTCAGAATCTAATGAGATGATCATGTGTTTTTTTTTCCTTTCAGTATGTTTACATGGTGGATTACATTGACAGATTTACATATGTTGAACCATCTCTGCATCTCTGGGATGCAGCCTACTTGCCTACATGTTTTTGATGTGTTCTTGGGTTAGGTTTGGAAGTATTTTTTAAAGTATTCTTGCATCAATGTTCATGAGGGAGATTGGTTGGTAGTTCTCTTTCTTTGTTGAGTCTTTGTGTGGTTTGGGTATCAGGGTGACTGTAGCCTCATAAAACAAACCTGGCAATGTTCTTTCTGCTTTGATTTTGTGGAATAATTTGAGGAGTATTGGTATTAGCTCTTCTTGAAAGTCTGGTAGAATTCTGTGCTAAAACTGTCTAATCTTGGGCTATTTTGGTTGGGAGACTTTTAATGGCTGCTTCTATTTCCTTAAGGGTTATAAGTCTATTCAGATTGATTATCTGATCTTGATTTAATTTTGGTAAGTGGTATCTATTGAGACATTTTACCATTTTCTTTAGATTCTCCAAACTTGTGAAACACAGGTTTGTTGTTTTTTTTTTTTGAATATGACCTAATGATTCTTTGGATTTCCTTGGTGTCTGTTTTATGTTCCCCTTTTTGTTTCTGATTTTGGTAATTTGGATATTCTCTCTCTATCTTTTAGTTAGTTTGGATGATAGTTTGTCTATCTTGTTGATTTTCTCAAAGAACCAACTCTTGGTTTCACTGTTCTCTTTGTTTCTATTTTATTGATTTCAGCCAGAGTTTGATTATTTCCTGTTGTCTATTCCTCTTGGGTATGTTTGCTTCTTTTTGTTCTAGAGCTTTCAGGCATGCTGTTAAGTTGCTAGAATGAGACCTCTCCAGTTTCTTTATGAAGGCACTTAGTGCTATGAACTCTTAGCACCACTTTAATTGTATTTAACACGTTTGGGTATGTTGTGCATTCATTTCTATTGAATTCTAGGAAGTCTTCAATTTTTTTGTATTTCTGCCTTGACCTAGTGGTAATTCAGCAGAGAGTTGTTCAGTTTCTATGAGTTTGTAGGCTTTCTGTTGTTTCTGAAATCCATGGTGATCTACTAGGATACAGGGGGTTATTTCAATTTTTTTTTTTATCCGTTGAGATTTGCTTTGTGACTGAGAATGTGGTCAGTTTTGGAGAATGTTCCACGAGGTGCTGAGAACAAAGTATTTTCTTTTGTGTTTGTGTGAAATGTTCTACAGTTGTCTGTTAGGTCCATTTGGTTCATGCCTTTTGTTAGCTCCTTTATTTCTCTGTTTAGTTTTTGTCTGGTTGACCTATCCTCTGGTGAGTGTGGGCTCTTGAAGTCTTCCACTCTTAATGTGTGAGGGTTTATGTGTGATTTAAGCTTTAGTAATGCTTCTCTTACCAAGGGGTGCCTTTGTGTTTGGGAGTGTAGATGTTAAAAATTGAAACATCATCTTGGTAGATATTTCCTTTGATAAGTATGAAGTGTCATTTCCTATCTCTTTTGATTAATTTTGGTTTGAAGTCTACTTTGTTAGATATTAGAATAGCTACACCAGTTTGCTTCTTGGGTCCATTGCTTGGTGAGGTGGTTTGAATAGGAATGGCTCCTATAGACTTGGCCCATAGGGAGTGGCACCACTAGGAGGTGTGGCCTTGCTGGAGGAAGTGTGTCTCTTTGGGGGTGGGCTTTGAGGTCTCGTATGCTAAAGTGTGTCCAATTGTGGGACACAGTCTTCTTCTACTGCCTTTGGATCAAGATACAGAACTCTCAGCTCCTTTTCCAGCACCATGTCTGCCTGTATGCTTTCACGTCATGCAATGATAATGAACTCAACCTCTAAAAATGTAAGCTAGCCCCAATTACATGTTCTCCTTTATAAGAGTTTCTATAGTCATTGTATCTCTTCACAGCAATAGAAACCCTAAGGCACTTGGAAAATCCCTTTACTAACCTTTTACCCTGAGGTAATGTCTATCTTTGGTGTTGAGGTGTGTTTCTTGTATGCAACAGAAGGATGGATCCTGTTTTCTCATTCATTCTGTTATCCTGTGTCTTTTTATTGGGGAATTAAGTCCACTGATATTGAGAGATATTAATGACCAATGATTGTTAATTCCTGTTATTTTGTTGCTGTTGTTGTTGTTGGTAGTGTGTGTATGTGCACATTTTCCTTCTTTTGGTTTTTCTGGTATGAGATTATTTATTTCCTGTGTTTTCATAGGTATACTTAACCACCTTGTGTTAGAATTTTCCTTCATGTACTTCATGTATTCACTATTTGTGAATAGATATTGTTTAAATTTGACTTTTTCATGGAATATCTTGCTTTCTCCATCTATGGTAATTGAAAGTTTTGTTGGGTACAGTAGTTTGGGCTGGCATCTATGGTCCATTAGGCTCTGCAGGACATCTGTCCAGGCCCTTCTGGTTTTTACAATCTCCATTGAGAAGTCAAGTATTATTCTGATAGGTATGCTTTTATATGTTACTTGGCCTTTTGCCTTGCAGCTTTTAATGTCCTTTCTTTGTGACCAGCTTGGTCTACAAGAGCTAGTTTCAGGATAGGTTCCAAAGCTACAGAGAAACCCTGTCTTGAAAAACAAAAATAAAAAAAAATTCTTTCTTTGTTTTTTATGTTTAGTGTTTTGATTATTATGTGATGAGGGACATTTATTTTCTGGTCCATTGTATTTGGTGTTCTATAAGCTTCTTAGACCTTTATAAGCACGTTCTTCTTTATGTTAGGAAAATTTTTCTTCTATGATCTTGTTAAAAATGTTTTCTGGGCCTTTGAGCTGGGATTCATATCCTTCTGTTGCTATTATTCTTAGGTTTGTTCTTTTCATAGTGTCCCAAATTCCTAGATACTTTTAGATCTAATCTTTTAGATTTAACATTTTCTTTGACTGATATAGCTAGGTCTTCTGTCTTATGGTCAACGCCTGAGATTCTCTCTTCCATCTCTTGTATTCTATTGGTAATGCTTGTGTCTGCAGTTCCTGTTAAATTACCTAGATTTTCCATTTCCAGAATTCCTTTAGTTTGTGTTTTCTTTATTTTTTCTGTATCCATTTTTAAGTCTTGAACAGTTTCATTAATTTCCTTCAACTGTCTTTTCTTGCCTTTCTTTAAGAGATTTATTAATTTTGTGTGATTTTTCTGCCTTTTATTGAGAGATTTACTCATTTTCTCCAATTGTTTGTGTTTTCCTGCCTTTCTTTGAGGGATTTATTTATTTCCTCTTTAAGGACTTTTGTGGCCTTCCTAAAGTTGACTTTAAGGTTGTTTTCCTGTGCTTCAGCTGTGATGGAATATTCAGGGATTTCTGTAGCTGGGCTCTGGTGGTGCCACATTGCTCTGGCTATTGTTGATTGTATTCTTACACTAGTGTCTAGACATCTGGGTTTGGGGTGATTATAGATCTGGTGCCAATTTCTGAGTTTGTGTTTTTAGATGGGTGTTTCGTTCTTTGGCTTCTGTTTCCTCTTTGTTTCTGGTCTTTGTGGCCTGGATTTCTGGTGGCTGGTATGACCTGTGGTCCAGCAGGGATTCTTCATCCAAGTTGGGGGCAGGACTTCTGGCAGTTAGCCTTTGGCCCAGCATGATGTGTCTGCCTCAGTTGGGGATGGGATATGGTGATGAATAAGGAAGTGGGGATTGGAGATGGTTGGGGGACACTGAGATAGTGGAAGAGGTCCATGGGTAGGCTGCCTGTCTTGAATTCTGGCAGCTGGTATGGTCTCTGGTCTCTGTTTGAGTTTGCCGGTCTGTTCTTCTGACTGGTGTGGTCTGCTTTTCTGGCTGGGATGGCCTGAACCTATTCTTCAGCCTGGTGTGGACTATACTTGAGCAGAGGGTAAAGGCTTGAAGTGTGTGTGTGAGGGGGTAGCATGGCATTGGGGGGTGAGCATTGGGGCAGGAGAGGGTGGCAGCTGGTTGGGTCTTTGGGATCTGAGGGTGTGGGACGATTCTGAGTGCAGGTGGGCCTTTTTCCTGGTCATAGGATTCCACAGTGAGGAATTTTCTTGGAATGCTAATATGTATCATTCTTGATATTCTGCAATGGATTACTTGACATCTTGAAATCCTGGGTCAAACTAATAGCCAAGGTTGATTACATATATTGCATCCCCTGTGCGCACGGAGATGACATTACAGAGTCTATGACTATAAACCCAACATCAATTTCACTTTCTGTGCAAGGAGGCACAGCCCCACCTCATTGCCCTTTACCACCATAATTATTAGGGCTTCTGTCCATGCTTTCCCCTTGTTCCTTCAGCTGCTCCCTAGCACCATGTTCTCCTCTTGGGAGCTGTGAGTAACAATCTTTTTTCAAATACTCCATGTCTGCCATATTACCACATCTAACTAAAATAAACCTCAAGTATATTTTGAAACAGGTACACAAAGTCCTTCAGGAGCCTCAGGAGTGTGCACACTGCTAAGCTGTGCTTGCAAGAACAATGGTCCATGAGACATGCTGATCTTCCCATGTGCTTTTAATTTCTTCAAAATCTCTCTCTCTTTTTTATGTGTATGGGTGTTTTGCCTGCATATGTGGTTTTGCACCATATGCACCCTGTGATTGCAAATTCACGACCCAGCCAATGAAGGTAACAGCTACTATGGCTTGACCACTTGCAAACAGGAAGAATCCCACATGACCCAACACTTTTTATCTCCATTCCAGCTCTATGAGGCAAGCGCAGTCATTATTCCTCAGGTGCTAAGCTTGATTAGAAGCCTTAGATGACTCAGCTGGTATGCATCAGACCTCGAGGCAGTGTTACTGCAGAGGGTAAGTGAACACAATACTTACACTTAATTTTCTTCATGGCTACTTGCTGCGATTTTGCTTCTTCCTGATTGTGACCAATACAGAATTAGAAGCATCAACCAATGTTTGCCTAGAGCCAGATGCACCCATCTTGGGCACAAAGGGCTCCTTACAAAAGAGAAGGGGGCTCTATTTTTTTATGAAAGAGCATGAAAATAGAACAGATGTGTGGGCAATATAACAACAGAAGATTGTAAAGATGAAAATGGGAAAATCACAGCTTTTGGACAGTTGGGAAAATATGAGGTGGGATGGGGAGAAATCTGATGAACCTTAAAGAAAGGGGAGGGGAGAATAGAGGCGGCTAGAATGAGAACATCTGTACAGGATTCAAAGGGGGGAGAGAAAGGCAGCAGAAGATGCAAGAGGGCACATTTGCAGCTTTGCTGTAATTGGATTTCTTTGGTTTGAGTGAGGTGTGCAGTTCAGACTGAAGAAGTGATGAAAAATTAGTGTGCAGGCTTTGTGTCGTGGGAAATGCACAAATCATGAAGAGTAGAAGGCAGCAGCCAGAAATGGGAGGCCAGAGTAGAGGATGAGGGGGTTCTCTGGGTTTGTAGTAGTGGCTGATTAAGGAAAGCAGGACATGAGAGAGAAGAAGACAATAAGGTGAGATGAGTGTTCTTGAGCAAATAATGGGGCACAGAGATGGTCATGTTATATTCTATAAGAACACATTTGCACATCAAATTATAAACCTGCATGTACATGTCATAAATATCCCAGCAAGTAGATACTGAACATTATTTGCTATGAATTAACCTTTAACTTAGATTTAACTCAAATAGAAACTCAGAAGGAAGAAAGACTCAGTGGACTTTGGTGGCACAAATCCTCCCACTATACAAAGACAATAATAAGGGTAAAGGTTTGAGGCAATATCAAGAGAAGCACAAACACAATGAATCTCAGAAACAAGGATGCACATTTGACCAAAGGGACAACTGTAAACTTTGGAATTACTAATTGCCTTTGTTCTGGCTCCCCATAAAATAAACTAGCTGGAACCATCCCAGAGGAAGGCAGATTTGAAAGGACAGTCCTCTGGTTTCCTAGAGAGCAAACTTTCTGAATAAAACACTTTAAAGGGTTCAATTCCAGTCTCATCTCATTGACTTATATAGTGACAGGCTGCACAAAGTGTCATTTCCCAGTTATCCAAAGGAATCTGTGTTGGCTTGAATATGACTGGTCCCCATGGGCTCATATGCTTGAAGACATGGCCCCCATTGGTGGAACTGTTTGGGAAGGTGTGACCTTGTTAGAGGAGGTGTGTCTTGAAGGCAGACTTTGAGGCTTCAGAAACCTTCTTCCATCCCCATGTTTCTCTCTGCACATGGTTATGGGTCAAGATGTGGACTCTCAGCTGCCGTGCCTTTGCTCTGCCGTCATGGACTCTAACTCTCTGGAACTCTAAGTCCCCTTAAATTCTTTTATATAAATTGCCTTGGCCATAGTATTTTGTCACTGAAATCGAAAAGTAACTAAGACAGAAGTTGGTACCAACACGTGGGTTATTGCTATGACAGACTGGACCATGTTTTTTGGATGAATGTGGAAAACTCTGGACTAGAAAAGCAGTTAAATAAACAAGCAGAGATTAATGGGCCATCCTAGAGGAACTTGGAAGACAGTAGTGCTGAGAGCAGTGTGGGCGTGGAGGCCCAGCTCAAGAGGTTTCAGAGTGGTGGAATAATATTAGCAACTGGGGTAGAGACAATGCTTGGGGTATTTTGGCCAAGAATGTGACTGTTTTCTGTAGTGACATTTCATCTATCATTTTATAAATAAAGCTTGCCTGACGATCAGGAAAGTAAAACAGCCACACTGGCCAGCTTTACAGACCAGGCAGCAATGACACACACCTTTAATTCCATAGCCACAGTGACACACACCTTTAATCCCACTAGCCACACCAGCTTGCCATAGAAACCAGGCGGTAGTGGTATATGCCCTTAATCCCAGAGCTAGAGAGGATTATAAAACAGGAGGAAACAGCTTGCAGTCTCAGTCTGTTGACAGAGGTTTCTGTCCCGCCAAGTCCCACAGTTGTTCACTCCCAAAGAAACACACAGAAGTCTACATTAATCACAAACTGATTGACCTATTAACTCAGGCTTCATATTAACTAATTCTTACATTATTATCCCATTATTCTTGTCTGTGTTAGCCATGTGTCTTGTACCTTTTTGGCGAGGCAGTCACACCTTGCTTGCTCTGTGTCTGGCTTCCTCTCTATGTCTGGGTGATGACTGGAGACTGACTCTTTCTCTTCCCAGAATTCTCCTGTTCTCATTGCCCCACCTCTACTTCCTGACTTGTCACCCTACCTACACTTTCTGCCTAGCTACTGGCCAATCAGCATTTTATTAAACAAGTACAAGAAACAAATCTTTACAGGGTAAAACCATTATCCCACAGCACCCCTCCCCTTTTTTTTTCAAAACAAAAACTCTGAATTGAATCTTCTTTGGTTAGCTTTTCTCCTGACTATTATCCATAACAACTTGTAACCAACATTCTAAACAAAGACAAACATCCATAATCCAATTTTGGGAATGTGGGTGTAGTTTTCCACAATACTTTCTGCTGATTGGAGGGCACTGATAATCTTATGGGGATCTAAAGAAAATTTAAGATAATGGTCAAGTCATGACTGGAAAATTCTGTGAGGCTTGATCATCTCAGTCAGCAGTCTTGAATCTGTTCTGGATGTAGAACTCAGATGAAACTCCAACAGAAGTCCTCTAAAATGTTGGATCATCTGGACCATCTGCTCCTATTGGAGATTTTTCAGGGGGTCTTCCTTGATCAAACCTGATTTTTCTTAACCCAGAATGAATCCACAGTCTTTCATTTCCTGTGGAAACAAAAACAAAACCTCTTCTCCAAAGTAACATACCTTTTGACTTAAATTTAAAATATATATATTGGATTAATCCAGCAGTATTTATAATCAAATATCTTTTAGCAGCTTTTGCTCCTTCCTCAACCATCAAACAATTTAAAGATACAATAATATACAGTATCCAGACTCTCTTTGTATTTTCCATCTTTACTTGGCTTTATTTTAAACTTGATTTCTTTTATTTTTATTTTTAATTTTTGAGACTAGGTTTCTCTGTGTATCTTTGACTTCCTGGAATTCACTCTGTAATCTAGGCTGCCTTTAAACTCACAGAAATCTGCCTGCCTCTGCCTCCCAAGTGTTGGGATTAAGGGTGTGTGCCACTACACGCAACTACTCTCTTTCTTTCTTTTTTATTTTAAGGACTTTATCCTTTTTCTTTTCTCTCCCAAGCCTACATATATTTTTAAACACGCTGTATACCATTTAGAGATTTTCTTTTTCTTTGAATCTATCTTTACTGCATATCTCTCTTTTTCTGACCGCATAAGTCTTTAATTTGCTAAGCAATATGGCTAGGATTAAAGCTGTGGCTTTGATGGCTGGACCCAGCCCATTCCTTAGCTTTCTGAAAGTCTAGTCTCATGGCAGAGGAAGGTCCCTGCCACCACCAAGGAGCATGCTGTCAGCTATTCATCAGGATCATTTAAGTGTTTGGTGGTAGGGACTCTTAAAAGAGTTGCAAGGATTTTTGCAGCTAAAGCCTCTCTTAAATGAGATGTGCTTGCCTCTAGGAAACAGAGCCCTCCTGGGAAAATTCTACCAAGATGCCCTGCTTAACGCTGTTATTTTGTGTCTAGAATTACTTCCCAAACTCTCTCAGGTTTTTTGTGGATGGAGTTGTCCACATTGGGTACCATTTGTTGACAGATTTCTGTTCTGCCCGGTCCCACATCAGTCTCATTCTGAGGTTTCCTGGAGGTAGGATCACCATTTTTGGATTGAGATCAAGGTAAGAGACAGTTGCTGGCTGCTTTGTTTTTCTGGTCTTTAGGATGAACCACAATATATGTCTCTGAGTTTTTATTACTCGAGCTTCAGCCTTCTTTTTCTTTCTTTCTTTCTTTCTTTCTTTCTTTCTTTCTTTCTTTCTTTCTTTCTTTTTTGGTTTTTCAAGACAGGCTTTCACTGTAGCTTTGGAGCCTGTCCTGGAACAAGCTTTTGTAGACCAGGCTGGCCTTGAACTCACAGAGATCTGCCTGTCTCTGCCTCCTGAGCTCTGGGATTAAAGGTGTACACCACCGCAGCTGGCTTTCTGTCCTTGTTCTGAGAATTCACCTGAGGCTAATCTGAAAAGTAATGGATTGATTTCCTTGGTAGAGGAGATCTGAAGACAGCCTAATATTGACTCTGTTTATTGGTTATTAGTAACCAGTCTTAGGCAGATCTACAATGAAAAAGAGCAAATGGGGCAGAAAGAAACGCAAAATGTAAGGTTTTAAGGAGGAAAAAAAAGCACTAGGAAGCTAATGTGCTGAAAGAGATAAGAAGATCTGATCTGCATTGGGATAAAGTGAGGGGTATCCTCAGGCAAGACCCGGTCCAGCTAAGGCTGCAACTGGTGAAAGAAAAAGGCTGAGAGAATTTTCTGTCCCTAGAAAGCAACAACAAAGGAGAGCAGCTGTGAACGTGATTCAAGGGGGTCTGGCTCTGTCCCAAAGCAGCATTCAAACCTGGCAGTGTCATCCATGTGGCTCTGGCTTGAGAGTCACAAAGGGTCCTTCATGGGTAGTGGAGTCTTCCTCTATGGTCAGGCAATGTGTGGCAGGGCAGGCCCAGCATGAAGGTCCTGAGAGGACAAGAAGCCCTGAGAAGCCGTAGCATGAAGGTGTGAAAATGAAGCCTGGATTGTTGTGGAGCACCCCCCAAGATGTTAGTGGTATCACAGCCATGATGTGGTTGCTAGGCAGAGTTTTTAGATATTTCCTAAGGATATTTGCACACAGTGAGTGGAACCAGCCCAAGAGACTATGTTGCAGGCAGCAAAACTGGAAGGGTCAAAACAGCTACAGGATTTGGAATTTGCCCTTTGGGTTTTGATCTTGCCTCGGTCAAGTTTTCTCACTGTACCTCTATTTTGGAGTGGTAATGTATATTCTGGGCCATTGTGTGTTGGGGATATGTAATTTTAGTTTTTGACTTTATAGGAGGTTATAGTTAAGAGATTGTCTTGGGTCTCAGAGGAGACTTCGGACTTTAAAATGGCATCGAGACTGTGAGAGGTTGTAGCCATTAGCAGGAGGTTTCAGTTTCCCAGCGGCTGCTGGCAGAAGGCCCTCCCCTCTTCCCATCCCCCCAGAACTGCTTGAGTGTCTTCACAACTTGGTAACTGGAGTCTTCAAGGCTGAGCTGTTCAAGAGGACTTACAGAGGAAACCCCAATGCCTCTGATGGCTTGTAGCACAACCTCTAACCATCAATTCTGCCACATTTTATTAATTAGAAGTGAGTCATTAAATTAAACTTAAGATCATGGAAAGGGGACTTGCCATCCACAAGCTCAAGGGAATGCCAGAGAGGGTGGACATTTTTGAAGCCATCGCTGTAAGGAGTACTTTTTTTTAAATATTCTTTTATTTTTTCATTCAAAAAAATTTACACTTCCTCCCCTTCTCCCAGTCCCCTCCCGCTCCCCCACTAACCTTCCTCCCTCCCCCTGCTTCCTTAAGAGGGGGCAGGGTATCCTGCCCTGTGGGAAGTCCAAGGACCTCCCCCCTCCATCCTGGCCTAGGAAGGTGTGCATCCATATAGACTAGATTGCCAAAAAGCTACTACATGCAGAAGAGATAGGTCCCAGTGCCATTATCATTGGCTTCTCAGTCAGCCCCCATTGACAGCCACATTCAGAGAGTCCGGTTTGATCATATGCTCATTCAGTCCTGGTCCAGCTGGATTTGGTGAGCTCCCATTAGATCAGGCACACTGTCACAGTTGGTGGACCAGCCTCTCCCCGTCCCGATTTCCTTGCTCATCTTCTCCCACCGTCTGCTCTTTGACTGGACCTTGGGAGCTCAGTCCATTGCTCTGATGTGAATGTGGGTCTCTGTCTCTATCTCCATCCATCGGACGAAATTTCTATGGTGATGATCAAGATATTCATCAATGTGACTACTGGACAAGGCTAGATCAGGCACCTTCTCCTCTGCTGCCCAAGTACCTAGCTGGGGACATCCCCGTGTACACCTGTGATCCCCTCTAGAGCCAAGACTCTTGCCAGTCCTAAAATGACTCCCTTAATGTAGATATCTTATTCCCTTCTCCAATATCCACCCTTCCTCCTTCTCTACCCTCTCACTCCCCCAAGCTCTCCCCAGTCCATCCCTTCTCCCTTCTCCCTCCCTCTCTCCCTTTCAACCCCCACCCCTATCTACATCCCTATCCCCATTCCCGTGCCTCCACCTTTTGCCCGGTGATCTTGTTTGCTTCCAATTTCCAGGAGGATCTATATATGTTTTTCTTTGGGTTCACCTTGCTATTTTGCTTCTCTAGGCTTGTGAGCTATAAGCTTAATGTTCTTTGTTTATGGCTAGGGTCCACTAATGAGTGAGTACATACTATAATCATCTTTTTGGGTTTGGGATATCTCACTAAGGATAGTGTTTTCTATTTCCATCCATTTGCATGCAAATTTAAGGATGTCATTGTTTTT
>PVIU01014434.1:0-51974 GCA_004026605.1 Ondatra zibethicus
CCTCCTCCTCCTCCTCCTCTTCTTCTTTGTCTTCTTCTTCATAATCCATTGAGCTTGATTAGCATTGCCATTGCCAGCCCTGTATACATGATGGCATATATAGTTGAAAACACAATCTGGGAAAACATTATGTATGTGAAAATAGACTGTAAGACGTGATAGAGCATATTTATTTCAATGTGACCATCCAAGCATAAAACTCCTCTTACTCATCATCCCATGTATTCTTAGATAGACAAGGAAGTGTTAAAGACTTTTGAAGTCTTTTCCGAAGAAGATGGAGTTCAGCTTGTCACCACATCTTACTCTTCTTTGTTTCTTTCTTCTTTACCCGACAGCAGATGGTCCAGTCCTCACAATACCTGATGGCATACTCGGTGGCATCACACTTCATTCTGCAGTGGAGGTACTTTGAGAAGCACTCCTGACTCTCAAGGAAGCTTCTGGCTTTGAAAAGAGAAGACAAATATGCCTCACTGGACTGCTTATTTGTTATTGCTTTGAAAAGACTCATTTTTGCTACTTTAAAATTCCGTGTGTGTGAGTGTGCGTGTGTGCCACATGTATGTGAGTGCCGGTGAAGTCCAGAAGAGGGTGTTGGATCCCCTGGAGCTGGAGTTACAGGTGGTTGTGAGCCACCTGATATGGGTGCTGAGATTCTACCTAGGAAACAGAATGCTAGTGAACTTCCCTCTCAGGTTATGTTTTGGTATAAAAGCTGTTTGGAGTGGGTGATTTTCAGGATGTGAATTCAGGATTTCATGAGGGATCCCTGAAAACTCCCTCCTGATAAAGTCATGTGAGTTGTGCCTCAATTATTCCTACGCCTCCCCTCTGGTCTGAGAAATAATTTATGGTCCAGGCTGGTCCTGGACCATGACACCCATGAACTCCAGAAGAGGGTATTGGATCCCCTGGAGCTGGAGATACAGGTGGTCATGAGCCACCTGACATGGGTGCTGAGACTCAAACTCAGATTCTTTGCAAGAGCAGTGTCTTAACCACTGAGCTGCCGCCCCAGTCCCCTTACTTGATATTTTTATTTTTTGTATTAAGTTTTGAAAGTTTACTTAATACGTGTGAATGCCTGCACATGTATTTGTGCACCATGTGCATGCCTGGTGCCCATGGAGGCCAGAAGAACTGCCAGGCAGGTCCCCTACATGTGAGCTGCCATGTGGGTTCTGAGAATATGAAGTCTGGTCCTGTGTAAGAGCAGCCAGGGCTCTTAACCACTGAGCTATCTTTCTAGCCTTCTTGATTTGTTGTTTTTATCATTTAAAATGGTTTATGATTTAAGAAAAGAATAAAGAACTTTCCCAGGGTGTCAGAAAAACATTAAAATGAATGAAAGAGAAAACAAGAAGGCGATTGGTACAGGTAAATGATAATTTCTTCTGGAAAGAGCAGGTAAACGAGGCAGGGGCAGAGAACTATTTATATTTCTGTCTATGGTGCAAAAATAAAAAATAAGAATAAAAGATAAAAATGGGGTTAATTCCTAAAGCAAAATTCTTTCAGATGTGCTCATAGTAGCTGCGTCATGGGGTCAGCCTATGTGCTTATCCGCAGATGGATAAGGAAGGGATCAAGTTATAAAGGAGGATGGAACATGTCATTTGCAGGAAAATAGCTGGGACTAAAGATAATCGCATAAGCAAAACCATCTGGACCAGAAAGAAAGCACTGAATGCTTCCTCTTCTTTCCTCCTCTGGATCTGGATTCAGAAACTCACTATGTACCCTTGAATGGCCTGGTATTTATCATGTAGTCCAGGCTAGCTTTGGACTCGTGCCAACCCTCCTGGCTCAGCCCCAGAAGTGCTGAGGTATGTGTCCTCATGCTTTCTGTTATATGTGGAATCCAGAATAAATGAAAAACTCTGAGTAGGATGAAGACTGTCAGAGAAGTGAAGAGGGAGAACTGGGGAGAGAGGTACAGGAGGGGAGGGTGCCAGGTGCCAATGGGCACCATCAGAAGAACTGGTCCTTTTTCAGTTTTTTTAAAAAAAATCAATTAATCAATTATTTATTGTTATTATTATTATTATTATTAGTTTATTAAAGACAGGGTTTCTCTGTGTAGCCCTGGCTGTACTGGAACTCATTTTGTAGATGAGCCTGGCTTTGAACTCACAGAGATCTGCCTGCCTCTGCCTCCTGAGTGCTGAGATTAAAGACATGTGCCACCACATCCAGTTAACAAATATTAAATCCTCTTACTTCAATTAAGCGAAATTTAATTCACTAAAGCCATACAAACCCCAGAAGGTCTATTAAGAACTGACTGATCATGAACACTTTCCCATGTATGATGATAAATGTTTTTAAATTATTTCAAACTGTTGAGGTTGGGCTGTCTATAACTTGACCCTGAAAACTTAACAATAGAGAGTGTGTCCAATAAAATATTTTAAGATGACAATCTGGAGGGTGGGATAAATATTTGCAAACTTATATCTGACAAGGACTTAGCACTGAAATACACAAAGAACTCACAACTCAATAATAAAAAAAAAATAGAAATGGGCAGAACATTTAAACAGATGTTTCTCTGAGACAGGTCTACAAATGACCAAGAAGCTAATGAAAAATGCAGCCATTGTTCCTGGTAGAGAAATTCAAATGATAACTACAATGAGATGTCACTTCATCTCCATCACATGGCTGTCGTGAGGGACAGGATGGCAGACAATAGCAAGCGCGACCTTGTGTACCACCGTGGTGATTCAAAACAGATAGCCATGAAGTACAGTTTGGTAGCTCCTGAGAAACAGAACACCCACAGGACACACGAGTTCAGTTGCCAAGTTTATGCCCAGGAGAACTGAAAACAGATCCACATAAAACCCAAGTACAAATGGAATCACTGCCAACAACCCTAAAGCACAGCACTCAATCCAACTGATACCAAGCACACAGTCGTCATACAGTATAATTTAAAAAAAAAAAATTAGCCAGGCAGTGACGGCACACACTTTATCCCGGCACTCAGGAGGCAGAGGCAGGCGGATCTCTTAGTTTGAGTCCAGCCTGTTCTACAGAGCAAGTTCCAGGACAGCCAGGGTTACATAAAAAACCCTGTCTCAAAAAAGTTAATTTTAATTATTTAATTTTTAGTAGACGCGCTATTGTTAGTTTTTAATTTTATGTATGTTTTGTCTGCATGTGTGTCTGTGCACCGCATGTAGGTGGTGCCTTTAGAGGACAGAAGAGATCATAGGAGACCCTGGAACTGGAATTACAGATGGTTGAGTCCCCATGTGGGTGCTGGGAATCAATCCCTTGTCATCTTGAAGAGCAGCCAGTGTTCTTAACCACTGGGCATCGCCTGAGTACATGGGACAGTTTTCAATATCAGACGGAATGAAATCCAGGGATGGAACTTAGAAACATTGCTCTGAGTGGAAGAAGCCAGACCAAAGGACCGTAGCTCACATTGCTATGTCTATATTCAAGGTCCAGAGTGGGGAAGACTTGCAGGGTATCAGGAAAGGGGGGATGCTATTTTTAGGATACATAGGGGTGATGGCTGCATAACTCCACAAATATACTGAAACTTCTTAAGGGCAAATTTCAAAAGAGTAAATTTTATGGTAAGTTATGTCTCAGTAAAAATATAAAAAAAACCATTAATGGTCAGGGAAATCTTTAACTGTAGCTAGTAAAATGTACTTTAGGTAATGTCTGCATTTGGAAAGATAAATCAATCGACAATAACGTAAAACCAGGCATATGTGTTTGTTGAATAATACTGGTAGATTTTAAACTTAATTTGGAAAGATTAAATTGGTGATTTAGCATGTGGTTAAGGAGGTGACATTGTTATTGGTAAGACCCTGATGCTGACAATGCCACATGCCTTGGTCACAGGACACAGATCATTGAGCGGGGACAGTGATGACGCTTCCTCCTGCTGGCTTGCCCTCATACTGCAGAAAGGGGTTGTGCAGGCTTCCAGGGAGGGTTGTCACCAACAGTCTTACTCGGCTGTAAGCTCCGTGTATAATACAGCAGCAAGCCTACCACACAGACCGACAGCCACTTTCAAATGAGATTTGATCCTGATCCACAGGAAGTCTAGTTCTGTGAACATGTCTGGTGCTGCAAACCTGGTACTCGGGAGGTCGTAGGCCCTAGTGGAAGGCTGCTGCTGATTTGCTAATGGACATGACAGAGCCATCAACACCCTCTAAGTAGCTGCTTGTGCCCATAGGGAAGTGCTGCTGCCAGAGACTGTGAGAGAGGCCTCTCCTTGCACTGGGCATCAGTGATTCAGAGAATAAATGACGGTAGGATACCCAGCATAAAGGGGACCTCTATATCACTCCCTCAGGGCTCAGGGATTGCAGTGGAAGGACTGTGTGTGTATGTGTGTGTGTGTGTGTGTGTGTGTGTGTGTGTGTGTGACATACTGAATTCCGGGTTATGATATGATGACCTGCACAAGATTTCTACGGAGGCCATCAACTTCCTGTCAGGGGAGAGGTGGGGTTACTGAGTATGCTCAGCTAATAGCTGATGGGGGAGGGAGAAACATTTTCTTCAGTGGTGTAACCTCTGGCAATTTGCCCATGTTCCTGCAAACAACTTCCCACACAGGCTCCTATAAACATGTCTAATGAGACTCACCGGCTCAAACACACACACACACACACACACACACACACACACACACACACACACACACACTCTCTCTCTCTCTCTCTCTCTCTCTCTCTCTAAAAGAAGGAAGAGAAAAAGGCTAAACAAAAACAAAAACTAGAAAACCACAACCAACCAAAATGCAGAGTCGTGGAGCCCAGTCCCAAGGGACACATCTACAAAACACGTCTGCATCCAAGGCTCAGAAAGCACGGAAGGGAGATGGCTGTGAGATTGTGTCTCCTAAGAAGGTCGGAAGCTACACCCAGAAAGTCTCACCAATATGACTGCCTAGACATGAGCCGAGCAAGAACAGCCATAGACTCGCTAATACACAAGGGGAAGCTCAGGAGAGACCTCATCCCTGCACAAAGAAAGACAGGCAAATAAGGCATGCTGAGTGGGAGAGAGCACACAGACTGGTTATCCAGGACCAAATGGTCAGCCCTGAAAATATACGTACAAGTAACATTATACAGAGCGAACAGGTTATATTTCCATATATACATAGCATATATATATATATATATTCCTAATATGCTTGCAATAACAATTTTTAAAAGGTGTGAATTTGAAAGAGAGAAAAGAAGGGGTGTATGGGGGGTTGAGGGAGGAAAGGGAAGGGGGAATGAAGTAATTATATTATTATCTAAAACAAAACAAAAACCCCAAATTCACAAACAAACCCAAGGGTATCTACCATATGCAAAAAAAAAAAAAAAAAAAGCCATGAAGGCAGAGGTAGAAGAAAGCCAGTTGGGAAGAAGAAAGGGATGGGGACAACATGGGAAACCGAATATAATCAAAATACATCATGTATAAGTGTGAAAATATCACAATGAAACCCATTATTATGTATAATTAGTATATGCTAAGAAACATTAAAAATTAATTCAGGCAGGACCTTCACCCACCTTATGTAATTCCCACACAGATTAAGTAAAACCATCTAAGTTTCAACTGATTTTAAAGAAATGCAGCTGGGAGGTGGTGGCACACGCCTTTAATCCAGCACTCGTGAGGCAGAGGCAGGTGGATATTTGTGAGTTCGAGGCCAACCTGGTCTACAGAGCTAGTTCAAGGATAATTAGAGCTGTTACACAGAGAAACCCTGTCTTGGAAAAAAGATAAAACAAATAAAACGAACAACAAACAAACAAAAGAAATACATACCACAGGGCTTTGCTTAGTGCTGACAGCATTCTGTGAACCCAAGACAAAGGTAGAGGATGTGTCTTTTAGCCCTTCTCCCACTTTTCTCTTTCTTTCTTTCTTTCTTTCTTTCTTTCTTTCTTTCTTTCTTTCTTTCTTTCTTTCTTTCTTTCCTTCCTTCCTTCCTTCCTTCCTTCCTTCCTTCTTTCTTTCTTTCTTTCTTTCTTTCTTTCTTTCTTTCTTTCTTTCTTTCATTCCTTCTTCCTTCCTTCCTTCCTTCCTTCCTTCCTTCCTTCCTTCCTTCCTTCCTGTTTGTTTTTGTTTAGTTTTTGAGACAGGGTTTCTCTGTGCAGCCTTGGCTGTCCTGGAACTCACTCTGTAAACCAGGCTGGCCCTGAACTCAGAGATTCTCTTGCCTCTGCCTCACTACCACCTGGCTTCCCACCTTCTTCTAATTGCCCATTTTTCTTTTCTTGAATTCCTCAAATTTCTTACACACCGTATCTTTCTTTCACCTCTAATTTCCTGTCCCTGGAATGAGAAGCTTTTGTCTTACCCAGCGGAATCATGGACAGCAAGGTGAGGACTCCCAGGATTGAGAGCAGGACCTTCATAGCCGAGGGGGGAGGCTGATGAGAAGCAGAGGCCAGGATGAGGAGAGCCGGTTTCTGGCCCTGGAGTCATGAGCTGCTGTAAGGTTATTGAACCTTTCAGTAGCAAGAACATTTCTAGGTTCCAATGAGGCTTTGTACCAGGAGGTAGCATGCAATGGCCATGACCAGCGTTCATTTTAATTTATCAAATTAACATTTATCAAATGCTGACTGGGTGAGGGCACAGATGGCGAGCACACAGTGGGGAGGGAAGAGGCAGTCCTGGAGAAGGTGGGGAGACATGCAGCAAACAATCTGTTTCACCTCCTGGGTTCTGGAGCTGGGCAAGTTAAGCCCCCACTTACCAAGAGACACTATTTGCCCCATTCGCTGGTAGTGGGAAGAGAAGCCCTTGATGTGACAGCGTGCCGATTTGTTGGTGTTTTAGGGAATAGACAGTCAGACGTGAAACTATACACAAGCTAGTGAGATGTGGGGGGAAAACTTGGGTTGTTATTTCTGAGTTAACTGAATGAGATCAACTAATATTTTTCTGCAAGTCTGAGTGAACACAATTTGTTCACACTTTGCAGTTGTGAAATAATGTAGGAAAAATTAAGACATTATAAAACACACAAAGGCATATAACACAAAAGCAAATGGAACGGCAACATGAGTGTATTTCTGACAATGTAGCATGACTTACCTACTGGGCTCTGATGAAGCTAACATAGTGGGTACCAGAGTAGTCTGAGGGGTGCAGGGAAGATTTACAGGAGTCAGAAGCACCCCAACTTTAGATACTATAAAGTATGCCCATATCCTTAATACTGATCTTTATAACTTTAAATTAAAAAAAACAAAACTGAGTGTGCGTGTCTGTGTACAGGAATGTTCACATGAGTGTAGGTGCCTGTCCTGGTTCAGGTCCTTTCTCCTTGTATGTTGCTGAAACAGAGGCACACGTGGGCCCCCACTTCTCCTAGAAGGCCCTTGGGGGTATGTGCTACTTGTTGACAATTCTTGCATTCACTCAGTTTTTAACCCTCTTTGACCATGAGTCCAGAATATACTGAGTCCAGAATATGCCTCATGTCTGCAAACCCTGGACTTCTTGAAGCAGAGTTTACATGGTGGAGTGACAGAAATTATGAGAAGAAACAGAAGTTCTTTATGGAACACCGAAAGCAGAGCTTTTAGGAACTTTTTAAATCAATATGTGTTTCCCTGTGTGGTAGGTTTGGAACAAGATGGTACTGCCTGGAGGCCCAGGAACACTGTGTGATGCCATCATAGACATCAAAGGACTAATCCCATTCTACTCAGGCTATAGGCTGGTGAACACCGAGGTACTGCCAGATCACCCAGGGCCTCTGTGGGGACAGGTAGGATGTTTTGACAATGCCTCTCCTGAAAGGTCAGAGAGCCACCAGCCATCAAGCACAAGTTGTTACAGCAGAAGAAAGATAACAACTTACTATCAGATAGTAAATGTGGCCTCGGAATCATGGGTTTCATTGAGTGTAGCTTGCCAGAAAGTCACTAGTTAGGAGTCCCACAAGAAGACTAAGCTGTAACACTGTCACATTTTTGTAGAGGGCCTAAGTCAGTCCTATGCAGGCTCCCTGGCTGGTAGTTCAGTCTCTGTGAGCACCCGTGAGCCCAAGTCAGTTGATTCTGTGGGTTTTCGTGTGATGTCCTTGACGCCTCTGGCTCATACAATCCTCTGCAGCAGGATTCCCTGAACTCAGCCTAATGTTCGACTGTGGGTCTGTATCTGCTTTCACCAGTTGCTGGATGAAGCCTCTCTGATAGCAACTGAGCTGGGCGCTAGTCTATGAGTATAGCAGAATATCGTCAGGCAGCATTACAATGATACTTTTTTCTTCAGTTGTGTTTGTTTCTGTTCTAAGTCTCTGGACCATCCAGCACCTGGGTCCTGGTGTTCCAAGCATTGTGAGGGGTGAGTGCGCTCTCTTGGCATGGGTCTCAGGCTGGACCAGTCATTGACTGGCCACTCTCACAATCTCTGCACCACCCTTACCACAGCACATCCCATAGCGGGACAGACTGTAGGTCGAAGGTTATGTGGCCGGTTGGTGTCCCAATCCCTCCACTGGAAGTCTTGCCTGGTCACGGGAGATGGCCAATTCAGGCTACACCTTCCCTATTGCTAGGATTCTTAGCTGAGGTCATCCTCATAGATTCCTGGGAGTTTCCTTTGCCCCCAAATGCCTCCCCTTTCCAGCTGTCTCTTTCAGCACTCTCCCCCTCCATCTCCTCCCCCACCCGGTCCCTCCTGACCCTCACTTCTTACCCCACAGGTTTCTACATCTTCCCTTGCCTTCACATTAAATTGCTAACAACAGACATGCAAGTGTGAACTTGTGCTTCTACACTGCTTATTGATTTTTGAGACAGGGTCTCTCACTCTGTAGCCCTGGTTGCCCTGAACTCCCTATGCAGCCCTGGGTGACCCGAACTCATCATGCATCCCTGGCTGGCCTCTACCTCCGCGGTGCTGGGATTAAAGGTGTATATCAGCTCACCCAGCCTACTCAGTCTTTTTATTCTTATTCTTAAATAGTTTACTGAAAACCAGACAAATGAATAAGATTCTCTACTAGTGATAAATACATTGTAGAATTCTACAATTAAAAGATGTTTATTATTTTGGTTTATTTGTTTTGGGGTCAAATTTCTCCTTCTTGGGATCTTGTGGTGGTTTGAGTGAGAGTGGTCTCCATAGGCTCATGTGTATGAACGGCTGGTCCCAGCTAGTGGGACTGCTTAGAAAGGATTAGGAAGTGTGGCCTTGTTGGAGGAGGTGTGTCACTGGGGGTGAAGGCCCACACCAGGCCCAGTCTAGCTCTCCTGTCTGCCTCAGCCTCTGCTCCAGCCCCATGCTTATCTACCTGTCACTGTGCTCTCCGCCACTGATGGGCCAACCAACCCTAAGCAAGCCTCTAATAAAATGTTTCCTTGTATCAATTGCCTTGACCAAGGTGTTTGATCAGAGTGGTAGAAGGGCAGCTAGCACAGATCTATCTCTAGCTTCTAATTTTGTCCCAAGTATTTTCCCCCATTCCATTCTTTCCATATGAAATTATGGTGACTACTGCATATTAATTGCACAGGAGCCACGCTAATCTCTGAGTTCAATGTTAGCATGCGTGCCGCTGGTGCAAACAATGCATGCCAGTTGTATAAATTATGTTCCACCGTAACCTTTCCAGTGTGCATATGCCATATTTTGGTCACGTCAAGCCTCCCTTGAGAGCAGTGTGAACAAAATAATTTTCACAGTTTACAGAATGCTCTTCACGGATCTTCCACAATAGCTTGACTTGTCTTATTTTGTGTTTCTACTCACTGTTTGAATGCTATAAAGTTACCCTAGGGTTTTTTGGCTATTCACCCATAAATTTCTGGCCAAATTTTCTCACTGTGTGGTTCCTGGGGTTGCAGATACACTTTACTTATGTGGAGCAGGGAAAGGAAACCCTCAAGTGTGCACTGTGCTCAGGCCAGCGGGGCATGGCTCACAGACTTTGGAGGTGCGTGAGCAAACATCTGTTCACCCCGGCAGCGCACAAACATTGTACCAACAAGATGTTTCACTCAAATCATTGCATTTACTGGGGTGACTGTGTGCATATTGGTGTTACAGCAACATGTGTGAGGGTTTGCTTATAGGAACACTGGTGATTCAAGTGACAAAAGCCCACCCCAACACGGACGAGAACTCGTGAACCTGAAGCTCCTCACCCATCATGCAGCTCCACTGAGGCGTCTCCCTCATTGTTTCCTGTTTATAGGAGAGGGGCCTCCTGGATCTGTGGCTTTCTGAGCTGCCCGGGACTTACAGGTGCTGTGTGAGTTTTGCGTCTCATGAGTCCCCCTCTTCCCTCTAAGATGTTCAGTTCCAAGGAAGCAGTTGCACACCAATATACCTGGGCCCAGAGGCCCATCTCCCTGGCAATTCCAGATCACGCCAGTTGACAATTAGCCCTAAATATCATAAGCTCTGACAATGTCTGCTTTTGCTCTGTGTAATTGGGTACTCCAGCTGTGGCTGTACATAAAATTGTTATTTCCTCATATTGAATTGGCCTGGTGATCCCTTCTTCTCCTACCCCCACCCACTCTTGGTTTTAACTGACTGAGTGTAACTGCATCTGCTTATACCGTTTTTCTGCTTGCATGGGATAGCTCTTTATAGTCCTTTACTTTTGGTGTGGCTATGCTTTTACTGGTGAAGTAAGGAAGGCACTCTGGCAAAAGTCTTGGCACTTGATGAAGGCAGCAATGGCACCCAGGGTGCAGGGGTGAGGGCGGGAGGTGGGGTGTGTGGCGGGGATCAGTCTTGGAAGGCAGTGGTCAAACCTCCAAGGACACCTCCCACTGTGCTGAGCCCCTGCCCCTGTATTGTAGGGCACTATCTTGTCTTGGGTTCTGTTTTTGGGGGGGTCTATATAGATTTATGGGGCTACAGACTTTGGGGCAAGTGTGATGGGATTCCAGAGATGCTGTGCACTGAAATCACTGTTCTCCCAGGAAGAAAGATCCTCACAGGGACTTCTGCAGACAGTATGTAGAGGCTCAGCCTGTGCCCACAAGTTGGGGGCGGAGCAAGGCAAGTTCCTTTCCTGAAGCAGAGCTACTGGGAGGATCCTGGGTCTCCCAATTTGCCCTCTGGCCTGTGATGGGTGAGGCATTCTCCAAGAGCTGGCATTGATGAGTTCAAAGGCATGGAGTCTCCTCAGCTATGCTACTCACCCTTTATTCTGTGGGAAGTCCCCTGGCCATCAAGTGCCCTGGTCATGACTCTACGGTCAGCATTCCAAGTGTCCGCGTCTGAAGGGGTCCCCATCTTTTCTTTGCTGAGTCCCATGGCTGTTCACTCCAGAATGTCATCATTCACTTCCTTTCCTTCTCTGTGGAGGAGACAGTGCTGTAACTTCTGTTTCGCCTTCTTTTGATCTTGTTTCTTTTTATTAAAAAAATTAATTAATCTTATTTAACTGATTGTGTGTATGTGGCGGTGGTGCTGTGTACGCATGTGGAGGGGTGCACACGCACATGTCTGCATGTGTGGGTGGAGGTCGTGTCTTGATTGCCCTCCACTTCTCTTTTAGGAAAGCATCTCTCACTGAACCTGGAGCTCACCTTCAGTTTGGCTCTGCTGGCCGGCCAAGGAGCTTCAAGGATACTCCAGTTTGCCCCCCATCCCAAGATTGGGGTTACAGTCACATGGCTCCATGCTGGGCTTTTAAACAGAGCTCTGGGGATCTAACCTTAGATCTTTTTGCTTGTGTGGTAGGAACTTCACCAAATGAGCCATCTCCTCGGCTGTTTGGTATAGCATCCAACCCCCTTATCCTTTGCTCAGATGAAACAGGAAGGCCACAGGAGACTCGATACTGAATTAACTAAAGCTTCCCGAGCCAGCGGGGGATCTTTGTGACGAAGAATCAAAAACCAATGCTGATATTTTCAGTCATTTAATCGAAAACTTTGAATTCCAGTGTGGGAAAGACAATTCCACGAACTAATTCATTTGGATTATAATGTCTCTGTGCTTTGGCATGTCTTTAGAGAGAGATTTGTTCTTTGAGTTTTGATTTCAGACTTTAGTTTCTCCCTAGATATTTAGTGGGAGGAACTGTTCAGAGTACTTGCTGCTCTTGCATTAAGATGCTGAGTTTGGTTCCCAGCACCCATGTTAGGTAGCTCACGACTGCTTGTAACTCCAGGTTCAGGGAATCTGATGCCCTCTTTTGGCCTCTGCAGATACCTATACACACTTACACACACACACTCGCCTTGGCCTGCATTGGCATTCCTCCAGCTGATGAGATTCCAAGAGGAATGGATTTTGCTTCAATTAGAATTCCTAAAACACTGTGCCCAAAAGCAACCTGGGGAGAAAAGGGTTTATTTCAGCTTACAGCTTGTGGTCCATCACAGTGGGAGGTCAGGGTGGGAACTCAGTGCAGGAACTGGAGCAGAAGCAATGGAGGAGTGCTGCTTACTGGCTTATCCCTCATGGCTTGCTCAGCCTGCTTTCTTGGAGAACCCAGGACCACCTGCCCAGGGGTTGTACCACTCACAATGGGCTGGACCCTCCTACATCAATCAATAATCAAGAAAATGTCCCCACAGCCTTGCCTACAGGCCAATCTTAGATATTTTCTCAATTAATGTCTATGTTTGTGCTAAGTGGACAAAAACCAACCAGAACAGATTTTCATGCTCTGAAATCAGCACATAGAGTGTAACAGGCCATCTTTCTGTTTCAATATTGTGCATATCCATGGAAACGTTGAGACTTTGTCAATGAATAAAGACATGACATTTTTTGGTATGTCTTCACTCGTGGAAGATGAGAAGGTTTAGGCTCTTTCGGTGGGCCATTGATAGTGGGAATTCATAGTGTCTTCTTGATGATTTTGTTACTAGACTTCATTAGTCTGTCATGATTTTTTTTAAACCACAAAGTTATAAAAGGTGGAGCACACAATCACCAATAACAGTGGTATGCATTTATATATTTCACTTTGAATATTTATGATGTATCTGATTTGTTCATGATTGTTTTTTACTGTGCAACCATTGTTATTATGCAAAACCATGTGTGTTTATCTTAAGTATTTTATTGTGCCTGTAAGATGGTCTGTCATGTTTTAAAGTTTCACAGATAAATTACCCTTTATGTCAATAGATGTATTGTAAGGAAGTTCAAAAGCCATTTTCTCCCAGAATCATATATGTTTTAGGAGTTTCTTAACCTTTTGAGATAGACACAGAGAAATGTAATCTTTTGGGATTTTATGGACTTGGATTCTGTCACTTGAGGTTGTATTTTTGGGGAGGCAGTAGGGATTACAGCCTAATTCTCAGTGCAGTGTCAGCAAGATCACATGACTGACAGCCTTTTTTACCCATAGGCTCCAAGTAGCTCTCATTAGTAGCAAAATTTATATTTATATTTAGTAGTTCGAGCCAGAGTCAGTTAAATGCTCTGCTTCTGAGCTACATTCTCAGTCCAGAAAAATGCTATCCTTTCAGAGGCAAAAGAGAGAAAGTGTTTTCTCGTAAAGCAATCAAACATTGCATACTTCGTTTTCATCGTTTTACATGTTTAAAGTTTTATCTTGATTTTTTTTTCGGGACAGGTTTCTCTGTAGCTTTGGAGCCTGTCCTGGAACTAGCTCTTGTGGACCATGCTGACCTCGAACTCACAGAGATCCGCCTGCCTCTGCCTCCCAAGTGCTGGGATTAAAGGCGTGTGCCACCACCACCCGGTTTTATCTTGATCTTTTTTTATTGGGTGCTCATTTTGCTCAGATATTCTCAAGGTATGGAGTTCTCATACATTTTCTTCTAGTTTATTATTATTTAGAAAGGAGAATATTGCTATGATAAATCCCAAATAATTTCTCAAGCCATGTTTTAAAATTATTAAAGTTGAACACTAAGCAGAGATGTTCCAATACATCTTGAGGCAGGGAGGGCATTTCCCCTCTCAGCCTCTTTTACTGACTTCTAGGAGATTTTTAAGAGGCGTTGAGAGAGTGGGAAGTACGGACTCAGGACATTTATTTCCAGGCAAGGGAGAAGGTGAGTGTACTTAAGCAGAAGTCTACACAACTTGTCCATGCTTTCCGAAACTTGACGGCTTGCAGCTTTCTCCCCTCTAAGGAGATTTCCCTTTAGGAATGGGTGTTGGGTAGGGTTCGAACACCCACCATTTCCGACAGCATTTTTTCTCGTCATTGCATTCGCCGATAGTGTCATCCGTGGACGTGCATGCTATGTCTTTGCATATCCCTTTCAACAAAATGCATTGCTTTTCCCCAGGGAGAACGCCAGCTTTTCCTGCACAGGAAGGAATTGGAAAACACTGTCAATTCATGTTCAAACTGCCGAAAGTGTGCAGAAAGCCACAACCCCAGAAGGTGGCTTTGAAATGGGAGACACAATATTGCCTACACAGAAAGATCATATGCTTCTACAGAAATAGTGTCTTTTTTTTAGGGAAATAGATTAGGGGTTTGGAATTATATACACCTTGGAGTGAGCAGGCTAACTTGTGGGACTTAGAGACGTGATCCTCATCCCGGGCAGTACTTTGTAAGTGCATGGAAGTGTTGACTGTAACCATGATGGAGATGGTGTCTTTGGAACTCTAATGGATGAGCAATGACTTGTTCACTTTCCTCTCTAGTGAATCACCCTGAGCTGAAGGCATCCATACCTCCACCAAGAAGTAGTTTCAACAACACCCTTATCAGAAGCATATGTCCTTAGCTCAAACTTACTTTGTAGAAAATCAACCCACTCTTTTACCTCCATCTCAGCTCACCCTTCAGAACTGTCTAAGAACACAGTTATTGAGCTACTCGGTGGCTTTTTTTGTGTACATGCATAGAGAGACTTCTCAGGGATGAAAGTTTCCTTCACGTATATCCACATGTTTTCTTAATTCATTTGGTTGTTGAGGAGAACATAGCTATGTGTCAGTGACCATCAGCTTGCCTTTCCAGCACCACGAATGGTCCGTCATTCTTTCCACTGACGATGACAACAGATGTCACAGAAAAGACACACGTCTGCTTATGGTCCTTAGCAGAAGCTGACTCAGTGGTTTTAAAAGCAAAGCACACAAGGGCTTAGGGCACGGGGTCCAGAATGCAGTAGATAACCTTTGGTCCTGGGCCTGACTTGCTTCCCCCCCACTTCTCTTGTGTACCCCACTCAGCTGTCACTGCAAACAGACCGACTCCCCTCTCCACCTTCCCTTCTGCTGCCACAGCATCTCCAGGCCTGCGACAAAGTGCCCACCTGATGCCAATAAACGGCTGCTGAAACAAAAATAAATAAACAATAAAAATACAAACAAATCTCATGAGCCGGGAGAGAAAAGTGGTGGGGAATAGAGGAAGAACTGGAGGGGAGGGGTTGGGGGTGGGTTTGACCAAAACACATCGTGGGCATGCATAAAGCTCTCAAGCAATAAGAAGAATAAAAGATCACACTAGAAGTTAGATGCTTTGATCTTTTCCTGGGTCTCTGACATCATGGGTTCACAAGAGACCCGGTCGTGTGAAGCGCTTGCTTGCACTGAAGAACTGCATGACTCCAGTTTACTCTGTCCTCATGGGACAGCCCATGTGGGAAGAGCAAAGGAAAGCCGATCTTGAGGGGTCAGGGACCCTGACTTGCAATGCAGGCCTCCGAGTTCCCTGTCGGCTCTGCAGCAGGCTCCCTCTCCCGTCCTCCTAAACAGACTTCCACTATTCTCTTTATTTTATTATGACAAGAATACTTACCACAAAGCCCAACAACTTCACATCTTTAAGAGCTATGGCCAGGAAGTTTTAGAATTCGTCTATAAAATTTACTCATCAGATTGTTCAACTGAGTTTTTTGATAACTCCTCAGTCTGCTTCCCCCTCACCTCCAGCTTTGATAACCACTATTGTAGTGTGTGTTCCAAGTTCGATTATTTTAGGTCCTTGTATTACTGAAACAACACCTCTGGTTTGCTCCACATAGCTTAGTGCCCTCTGGGTTCTTTTTTTTTTTAAATATTTTATTTATTGTGTATACAGTGTTCTGCCTGCACATATGCCTCTTCTGCAGGCCAGAAGAGGGCACCAGATCTTAATACAGATGGTTGTGAGCCACCATGTGGTTGCTGGGAATTGAACTCAGGACCTTTGGAAGAGCAGTCAGTGCTCTTAACCGCTGAGCCATCTCTCCAGCCCCGCCCTCTGGGTTCTTTAATGCTGTCACACACGGCAAAGAATCTCTCCAATCTCCTTGCTACTCAGTTAAGAGACCTTGAGGCTAAAGTCTGGCAGAAATCAGCCGCCATTTTTATGTCCATGTGGATTGGTGGAAAGAGCAGCGACCCAGAGGAAGGGAAACTTGGTTCAGCGTTGTGGTCACAAGTGGAATCTTAGTGGAAGCATGTTCTTCAAGTGAGCATGGCTTCTGTTATCTAAAGTGACAGATAGGACAACTAAAGTGCTATCTACATTCAAATAATTACCATCATATTTTACATCACACATCCCTGCAAGTCTGTCCACCTCAGTCAAACTTTCTGATGAGGGCTAAGAAATGAGCTGGGAATTGTATCAACTTCTCTCTGAGAGTCAGCTATGTGCCAGGTAGATGTGAAGATGTTCTTAAATTAGACCCAAATCCACAAGAGAGAGGCTTTGGCTGTGCTATAAATGGATCTCAGAGCTGAGCCAAGAAGGGCTCTCTCTCAGTGAGAACAGAAGATGAGGGCACCCTGCTGGTAGTGGGCAGTGAATTACTGCTGTGCAGCCCACTGCCCCTCAGCTGTGCTCAGCCAGCCCCCTTTCCCTGCCGGTGGTGGGCAGTGGCGTTACTGCTGTGCAACCCACTGCTCCCTCAGGTATATTCAGCAAGCCCCCTTCCTTCCAAAAAAGTAGCTGGGAATGAATTTTCTAAGTTCTCACCAGGATCTGCATGAAACAGCCAGAAGAGACTGGAGTGGCTTTAATTTTGATTCTGTATTCTAACATTCAAACATGTGAATTGTGGGTTTTGAGGTTGCAACCAGACTCTTGCATGCTTCCTATAACCTTACAATTAGCATTTTTTTAACTCGACTCTTCCCATTATCTTCACTTTTTTCCTAATTCCTCTGCTCCCAAGTTTTCTTATTTGCTTCTAGCGTTTACACACATGTCTCATCAATAGACTCTATATCTCCATCCACTCAGCAACATGAATTAATCTTCACACTCCTTTGGAGCCTGGGGTGCTGGTAGTAGCCATATCGACTTAAGTTTTATGTCAAGTAGTTTCTCGGCCTCTGTTTCTCGACTTGGGCTTTTCCCTCCCCGTGGTGGAGTTCTTGGGCCCCTTTTTATGTTGTCTCTGAATTTGGACCTCATCAGTTCTGAAGATGTTGGATTTTGGGATCCTCAAGTCCATGTACTGACACCTGAGTTATAAGGGACAAAGCCCCTCAGTAGACATCCTCAGAAGACCTGATCCTGCCGTCATTTCCCCGCTTACCTTTTGGCATTATCATCACAAACAGCAAGAGGACAGCCAGGCAGGAATGGGGTCGCATGGCTAAGCAGCCAGCAGTGTGGAAGGTGGTCAGTGATGCTGATGCTCAGGGCTTTTATTCATTTCTGGGAGACTGAGGTTCCTTCTGCTCAGTGAAGCTTAACGTGCAAAGAAGAAAACCTGCTTTTGTTGGAATAGTTCCAAACCTTGAAGTTTCTAAATTTGTTGACAAATTAACCTAAGAATAGAAAACCAAAATGTTAACCTTTTCCTTCTGCTACATGCTCTCAATTTCACCATGGGTCAGCACCTTTAGCCAATTTCTTTTTTTTGGAAAACACATTTCATGATTATAATTTTTACATGGCATAAAATGTTTGCACCTGTTTGTGGAGGGCAGTGTTGGGTTCAACTACTCGTACTCAGCATATAATGATTAAATTAGGATAATTAGCAACTTCCTTTCCACAAATGTGATCAAACACTTATCCCCCAGTATTTTGAACTGTTTAATTAACCATTGCATATCCTTTTCTAATAGCCCACTGTGTTCCCTTTGCACTGCCTGTATACTTACAGTGTGAGGTTATCCACTAGAGCATGAAACCACAACTTTAAAGAAAACAAACTCAAAGACACAGTCATTAAGACAAAAAGGCATCCTACTGAATGGGAGAAGATCTTCACTGACCCCACATCAGACAAAGGTCTGATCTCCAAAATATACAAAGAACTCAAGAAACTAGACATTAAAATTCTAAATACCCCAGTTAAAAAATGGGGTAAGGATCTGAATAGAGAATTCTCAACAGAAGAAGTTTGAATGGCCAAAAGATACTTAAGGTCATGTTCAACTTCCTTAGCCATCAGGGAAATGCAAATCAAAACAACTTTGAGATACCGTCTTACACCTGTCAGAATGGCTAAAATAAAAAACACCAGTGATTGCCTATGCTGGAGAGGATGTGGAGTAAGGGGAACTCTTATCCATTGCTGGTAGGAATGCAAACTTGTACAACCTCTTTGGAAATCAGTGTGGTAGTTTCTCAGGAAATTGGGAATCAACCTACCTCAGGATCCAGCAATACCACTCTTGGGAATATACCCAAGAGAAGTCCAATCATACTACAAAAGCATTTGTGCAACTATGTTCATAGCAGCATTGTTTGTAATAGCCAGAACCTGGAAACAACCTAGGTACCCCTCAATGGAAGAATGGATCAAGGAAGTGTGGATTATATACACATTAGAATACTACTCAGCGGTAAAAACCAATGACATCTTGAATTTTGCATGCAAATGGGTGGAAATAGAAAACGCTATCCTGAGTGAGGTAACCCAAACCCAGAAAGATGATTATGGTATGTACTCACTCATTAGTGGACCCTAGCCATAAAACAAAGGACACTAAGCGCTTAGCTCACAAGCTCAGAGAAAATGAATAGCAAGGTGAACCCAAAGAAAGCATATACAGATCCTCCTGGAAGTTGGAAGCAAACAAGATCATCAGGCAAAAGTTGGAAGCGCGGGGGCGGGGATAGAGGTGGGGGTAGAGGGAGTGAGGGAAGGGGAGAGGGGGGAGAAGAAGGGAGAAGGGAAGGTCTGGGGAGAGCTTGGGGGAGTGGGAGGTGGAGATGGAGAAGGGAATAAGATATCTACATTAAGGGAGTCATTTTAGGACTGGCAAGACACTTGGCCCAGGAGGGGATCCCAGGTGTCCACGGGGATGTCCCCAGCTACGTATTTGGGCAGCAGAGGAGAGGGTGCCGGAACTAGCCTTGTCCCAGAGTCACATTGATGAATATCTTGATCACTACCATAGAAATTTTGTCCGATGGATGGAGGTAGAGACAGAGACCCACATTCACATCAGAGCAATGGACTGAGCTCCCAAGGTCTAGTCGAAGGGCAGAAGGTGGGAGAAGAGGATCAAGGAAGTTAGGACCATGAGGGACTGGTCCACCCACTGAGACAGTGTGCCTGAACTAATGGGAGCTCACCAAATACAGCTGGACTGGGACTGAATGAGCATATGATCAAACCAGACTCTCTGAATGTGGCTGCCAATGGGGGCAGACTGAGAAGCCATCAACAATGACACCAGGACCTATCTCTTCTGCGTGTATTATCTTTTTGGGAACCTAGTCTATTTGGATGCACGCCTTCCTAGGCCGGGATGGATGGGGGAGGACCTTGGACTTCCCACAGGGCAGGGCACCATGCCCTCTTTTAAGGAAGCAGGGGGAGGGAGAAGGGGTGGGAGGAGCAGGAGGGGACTGGGAGAAGGGGAGGAAATGTAAAAATTTTATTTATTTTTTTTGAATGGAAAAAAATAAAAGAATATGGAAAAAAAGAAAGAAAACAAAAGAAAACAAACTCGTCCCTCCCCGAGAAGTGGTCAGCTGTCCACAGCTCCTCGGTGAGAGTGGGGTGCTCATGAACCCCTTCCCACTTTGTGCTGGAATGGTGACTGGTGTCATCTTGTGTAGAACTTACGTGGGCAGATCACCACTGCGGTGAGCCCATGACAACAGTTCCTGTCATGGACAGAAGAAATGGTTTGCCCTGCTCACCTCTGACCTCTGGCTCTTAGAATCTTTCCTTCCTTTCTTCTACAGTGGTTCCTGAGCCTTGGTGTGTGTGTGTGTGTGTGTGTGTGTGTGTGTGTGTGTGTGTGTGTGTGTACATGTGCATATGTGTGTGTGCGTGCGCGTGTGTGTGTCCTATTTGTGGCTGAGCACTCCAGAGTCACTTACTCTCCTCCCTCTGACCAGTTGTGAGTTTCTGTGTTGACTTCCACCCACTGCACAAATAATCTTCTCTAATGAGGTCCACACTCTAGCTTATGGGTAGAAAGATAGACATTTAGAGGACAATATGATACCAGGGTATTTTTGTCAAATAGTTGCATAAGTTTACTCCTGAGGCCCATGAGCTCCTCAACTCTGGGTCCTTGGCAGATTTACACACTAGGCATGTGTCTCCTTCTTAGGAAGGGGCTCTGAATCTGAGAAGAACACCATAGAATGTTATTTTGTTGTTGTCTTGGTGTCAGTTTGGTTGTGGTGTTTTGAAACAGGGTTTCTCTGCATGACAGCCTTGGCTGTCCTGAAACTCTCTTTGTAGACCAGGCTAGCCTCATACTCACAGAGATCCACCCACCTCAGACTCCCGAGTGCTGGGATTAAAACTGTGCGCTACATGTTCTATGTTCTTGACACAATTCTACCTATGGGTATGTCTTGCAGAAAAGAAAGAAATAGAAGACACAAAGCTGGGAGTGGCTAGGGAGGACAGGGATAGAGAGGGAGGAGGGAGGAACTAGAGGGAGGAGGGTGTTGGGGGAGGCTGCTTGTTCATTTCCTGGCTGCCCAGACTCCCAAAATAATCACACAGAAATCTGTATTAATTGCAATACTGTTTTGCCAATAGCTTAAGCTTATTTCTGGCTAACTCTTATACCTTAAATTAACCCATTTCTATTAATCTGTATATCGCCACGTGGCTGTGGCTTACCAGTAAGGTTCTGGTGTGTCTGTCTCCTACAGGCTGCTACATGCTTCTCTCTGACTCTGCCTACTCTCTCTGTATATCTCTTTCAGCCTGGCTTTATTCTGTTAAGCCATTGGCAGAAAGCAGCTTCTTTATTAACCGATGGCAATAAAAAATATTCACAGCATACATCACCTTCCATATCAGGAGGTGGTAGGGAGAGGAAGGGTAGAGAGAAGAGGTGGATCTGAGGGGAGTTAGAGGGAGGAGGGGGAAGGGGATTAAGGGATCGGGAAGAGAGGTGGATCTGGGAGGAATTAGAGGGAGGAGGGAGAAGGGAAAGAAGGGATAGGGAGGAGAGGTGGATCTGGGAGGAGTTAGAGGGAGGAGTAGTGGTGGATATGATTAAAATACATCTTAGACATGTATGACAGTCTCAGAAATCGATATATTAAAAATATTGCAAACTGTACAGTATTAGTTTGTCTCAGCCCCTATTCTCCACTTCTGGCTCCTCGCCATTGCCCGCTCTGGCTGAACTCCAGGGATGGCCGTCTACTCTCTTCTCATACATCATCAGCTCCTTTAAGCTTCCACTAGTGAGTGAGAGCTCACTGGATTTGCATTTCTGTGCCTGGTTGATGTCACTTCATACATTTCCTGATCCTACCCATGCTGTCACAGATGAAAACGATGTTCAGACACCTTCCAAAACTTCATGAGAAAAGAGCTCACCAGTTTGGAGGTAGCGTCTATGTCATGGAGAGAACAATGCAGACTGGAATAATGTGGGGTTTGTCTTCCTGTGGCTGGTTCCACAGAACATGTCATTAATCTCCAGCTCTGCCCACATTCCTGACAATGGTAGAGTTTTGTCCCTTTTGAAAGATGGGACACTATTTTATTGTGCTCATGATCTGGATATCACATTTTCTTCATCCCTCCAAAGACAGGTGGTTAGGTGTGTTCTGTTTCTCTGCTAATGTGGATCCTGTCGTAGTAAACATCTGAGTGCAGACAGATGGTTCTTGGAAATACGGTTGCATTTCTGTCTAGTTGCACCACTGCTGGGCCCTGTGGTTCTGTCTGGAACTCTGAGCAGCCTCCACTCAGCTCCATTTCTCAGCTGTACTGATTTCTATCCACATTGGCATTGTGTGAGTCATTTCCCCTCACAATCTCCTTGACTTTTGTGAGTTTTTTCTTTTTGATAATAGCCATCCCAGCTGAGATGAGGAGACACCCTATTATGAACACAATTTGCATTTTCTGGGCACTTACATTTTTTCCACATACTTCTTGACTATTTGTGTGCTCTCTTTTGAGAAAGGTCTATTCAGATAACTTTTCCTCTTTAAAAAAATCAGATTGTCCTGCTGCATATTGAGTTCCTGATATATTCTGAATATTACTTCCTCATCAGCTAAATGGTATGCAAACATTTTCTCCCATTCAGCAGTTTGTCCCTTGATTCTGCTGATTGTTTCCTTTGAGGCAAAGATGCTTTCTAGTTTGATATTATTCCATTTGTATAGATTCACCTTGTTGCCTTTGCTTTTGGGGTGTGATCCAACAACAGAAACAAACACAACAACAAAATCCCGCTGTCTACCCTACTTGTTAAATTCTCCACCATTCTCTTCTAGTAGCTTATTGTTTCTGAGCTAACATTTAGGTTGTTGGTCCATTTTCAGTAAGGGATGGAGATCACTTCCATCCTGTGTGTCATGGCTCCCTGGCACCACTCTGCCAAAGGTTTTCTTTGTTCCACTGCACGTTTTTGTCTCCTTTATTGAGAATCAGTTGGCTGCAGATGCATGAGATTGTTCCCGAACACTGTATGCTATTGCCTGCATATCTGTTTCTTTGGAGATATCATGCTGCTTATTTACCCTTCGGTGATAACATGTCCTGGCTCTTGGGGCTCACCATGTTTAGAGACTTAGATTAGCTGTACCTGGTTGCTCCTATCTTTCCCCAGATTTGGGACATCTCATCCATTTGTTCATTCATTCTTTCAAAAAAGACTTATCTATTTTTATTGTATAGCAAAGGTTGTTTTGCCTGTTTATCTGTGCACCACATGTGTGCCTGGTGCCTATTGAGGTCAGAAGGCTCCAGAACTTGTGGGAGATCTCCTGGGACTAGAGTTAAAGATAATGAGCTACTTTATTGAGTTAACTTTACAACAAAGCACAAAAAACCCAAAAGACTCCCCCTCAAGAAATTAAAAAAAAAAAAAGCAAAACAGAAAACTTTGATCTTTTAAGAGTTCAAAAGTTTTAAACTTTTTAAGGTTTCGAGTTGCCCATATGGCAGAATTAAAATGTCCTTTTGGCCAATTCAGACCTAGGAGAACAAAATCCAGCTAAAATCCTTTAAATGCCATTTACTTTACTTAATTACTTTATATTTACATATAGTAATTATACAAATTAAGATGTTTTCAAACACATACAACCTGTTAATCATGTCCTTTAACTATCTTGAATCTACACTCATTCAACAAGCAGAGTTCGTAACTTCATGTCCCAAAGAAAACTTTATCAATGGGATCTTAGTTCTACAGCTGTGCCTGAGTCACACGATACGAAGACGTATGGAAAACCGCTGAGTGTACCACATGAACACGTACGTCATCTAGTCTGACAAATAGAAACTGCGGTAAGAATCAAAGTGACTAACCATTTAACCTTAATTTGGGGAGATGCTCTTGGCTTAAGCAGTTGGAGCAAATGCAGCCACAAGCATCCTGGGACATGTGAAATGGGGGCCAAGGATGAATGGAGCATTGGGTGTGAGCCGAGCTCAACTTGGGATTCCTGGGTTTAGAGACAAAAAGAAGGAACCATGACTGGTACGCCACCATTGCTGAGGTAAAAATGGAGGAAGGACCAGTGAAGCTCCCAGAAAGCACACAGACCATGGTCCTGGCCCATTGTAGTCCACACTAAGTGTCCCTCCCACAGAACTGACAGGTAAGAGATCTGCATTCCCCAGTGTGCAGCACACCAATGAGTGATTTCTAAGGTGGAGAAAGCCGTGACCTGGGGAAGCCCATGAGTCTCAGGATAGAGCAGGCCCAGGACGCGGCATTTGAAAGAGGCACTGAAGCAAATATGTTTAATTCTCTGTGTTCTCCTCATGCCCGAGTAGTTCCTAGTGATGTCTGACTGGCTGGGGAAAGGCTTTCTGTTTTGTGGATTCCCTTTACAGGGAGCGAGAACCTGCAAGTTTCCATGAGAAGGGGGGCATTTTTCCTAAGGGAGATAAAGGGTGAAGAAGGGTTGGTTGAGATGCTAAACAAAGGCAGTGGATAAGAGCCTGGTTTCCGTACTCCACAGGGAACACTGGGAACCAGGAGTTCACCTAGGCCAGGTAGGAGGATGTAACACACTGAGAACCCAACCACAGTCAAACATGAGGTAGAAGACAAACTTCAATATTTTATTTCTTCTTATTTGCATGGGTGTTTTGCTTGCATGGACGTCTGTGCACCACATCCATGCAGTGCCCACACAGGCTAGAAGAGAGCATCATATCCTCTGGAACTGGAGTTACAGGAAAATGCCACATGAGTGCTGGGAACTGAACCCAGGTCTTCTGGAAGAACAGCCAGTGCTCTTAACCACTGAGTCATTTCTCCAGGCCCAGAACACACACTTTAAAAAGCAGCCTTCTCAGGAAGAGATGGCTTAGTGGTTAAGAGCACTGGCTGCTCTTTCAGAGGACCAAGGTTCGATTCCCAGCACCCACCTGACGATTCACAACTGTCTGTAACTCCAGTTCCAGGGAATTCAACACCATCTTTGGCCCACACCTGCACCAGGCACAGACATAGTGCACAGGCAGACATGCAGCCCAAACACCCTACACATAAAATAATAACTTAAAAACACAGCCTTCTCTCTGCTATTTTGCTTTATTACTTATTGAGGAATGAACAAGAACCTATTCAAAAACACAGAAGAGAGAAAGAGAGGACAGGAGAGAGAGAAGCGAGGATAAAACACGCTGTGGAGGATGAAAGGCTTCAGCTCTTGGGTGTGACGTTCTCAACTCTGGGTTGACTCCCCATGGGCAGGCAGCACGGTCGTTTATTTAAACACCTCCCAATGTAGACTTCCGTTTCAAGGCAATATAATTGGCAAACACCATTTGGGCGTTCACAGATTTCCTTGAACGTGCCCCTGACTGCATACAGAAAAGGGTTATTGTAACTGTTTACTCGATTTGATGAATTTTTACTTAGTCTACAGACTGGGTGGGGTCACATCTGGAAATGACTTTGTATGTATGTTCATTGTTATTTGATTTCTTACACCCCAACACTTAAAAACCTGTGTCACAAAACATTTGGAAATTTCTTGAGAAATCTGGCAACATTGGGTATATTTAAGTAACAAAAGGCTAAAACTGAGTAGTTCTCTCTGCTTCAAAAGTTCTAGGCATGCACACCGCTCTTTATTCTTTCTCTTTCCCATCTTCTAACAACAATGGCAAGAAAGAGAAGTTTTTTTAAAGATTTATTTATTTATTATACATATAATATTCTGCCTGCATGTATGCCTGCATGCCAGAAGAGGGTGTCAAATCTCATTACAGATGGTTGTGAGTCACCATGTGGTTGCTGGGAATTGAACTCAGGACTCAGGAGTAGCCAGTGCTTTTAACCTCTGAGCCATCTATCCAGCCCCGAAAGAGAAGTTTTTAATACCATTTCTTCACCGCTTATTCTTCTAGGTTGTTGGATAATGCTCTAGACATTATATGCTATCTATCCATTATTTATCTACCTATGTATCAATATATTTATGTATCTACCTTTATCTATCTATGTATGTATCTACCTATGCATCCATGTATCAATGTATCTACGTACATATGTATGTATGTATGCATGCATGCATACATCTATCTCCCATATTTACATATTTGTCTTTCAGAATTAGAACTAAAATATTGACCTAAAAGAAAATATTCCTCAAGGACATTGCTAGAGAGATGATACTCTTCTGGGGAAGGGGGCCATATGTCTGCCTCTCAAGGACGCACGCGTCCTCACCTTGGTGCCGCATCATCCTTCCTTTCTCTCTGATGCTGGTTGTGGCTACAACCCTGCCTTAGAAACCATTGCATTGAGAGTGAATCATTTAGGTTCTTAAGAGGTAGACAGATTTATTTGTTTGAAACACTGAATAGTATTTGCTTTGTGGCCTGCGATCTGACTGCTGCAGAGGTTGGTCACATGCACACGTATGCTGTCAGAAGTGGCTTTATTCTGAGGAACAAAAACCATGTTTTCTTTGATAATTTCCTAAGCTAAAGAAGCATTGAGCTAAAGAAGCATCAAATCATTTTTTTCCTTTAAGGCCAATGCTTTATTTGTTTTTATTCTATCCCAGCAAACATTTTATTTATTTTTTATTCCTTGAGAATTTTGTACATACATACAATGTGTTTTTATCAAGCACACTCCTAGCTCCTCCCTTCATTTGACCAACACCAATTCTTGAATCCCTTCTAACCAGTATGGGCTGTTAAATTGAAGTGAGCTGACATCCAAATGCCTTAAATTGATTTAACTCTTTGTAGTTTATAGAAAAAATTACTTAATGAATGAGAAGATCAAGCACGCAGGCAATAACCCATTTTTATTTAGAATGTAAATTGGGAAATAATCTTAAGGGTATAGTTTGGTTTGGTTTGATTTTAATCCAATGATCCTTTTAAGTATTGAGTGTTAGGTAGAAGCCAATTGAAATCTGAACTGATTGGTTCTTGGGTTTGTATCTCTTCATTAGCCAGTTGCTGTAAATACAGGTTCCCTTTCTATTAGGCTGTCCCGTGGTAGCACGAAGATTCAGCCTAGGCTAGAAGCCTGGGGAGGATGACCACCGTGCTGAATCACTGAGTGTCTCTCCATCTCAGTAGCTCTTGCTTCTTACCATGGCTGTGTCCTCTCAGCTGACCTCACTGTGAGCATTAAGTCCTTCAGTTACCAAATTTCATATGTGACACGTCGTGTGGACTTATAAGAATCGGAGTAAAACTGGGTGCTTTTGTAAAACGACTTCTTTGCCGATAAACCTTGTCCATTTCATAGTGCGGACCCCTGTCATTTCTATGTACTTGGAATGCAAGCAGAATCCAGACTCAGAGCAAATCCACCGATCGTCCTGCCAAAGCACTGGTCGAGGAGGAGACAGGACCGAGGGAAAGGATCATCTAGTGACCTAGTATTGGAGGTGATAAGGAAAGAGTTGCAACTATGTCCCCAACCTGTTTCCCCTTCTGCTTTCTCTCTCTTCCTCTCTCCTAATCTTACCTCCCAAAGCTCAGCTGGACTGTGAACTGTGGGGGAGGACCCACCTTTCAACGGCTTCTTTAACATTGTCCCTAATTCTGTTTTGGTGATAAGAAATGGCCTTTCCTCTGTTCATTTTATGACATCACATGTCCTCTATTTTGTCTGAATGTCAACGAATAAGGGGGAGTGGGGACATAACTCAGCTACTAGCACGTGTGAGGGTTTGTTCCCCCCACCACAGGCACGTGGTAGTGTATGCCTGGAATTCCAGCGTGCAGGAGGTGGAGGCTGGAGGGTCAGAAACTCAAGGTCATCCCTGATTGGTAGCCAACCAGTTCAAGGGCTACAAGAAACCCTGCCACATTCCTAAAAGCAAACCAGACCAAACCAAAATGATAAACCCACAAACAAACAAACACAGATAAAACAGGTATTCCAAATTTCAAGGTGTTTTTTTTTTAATCAAAAAATTTTTGAGATAGAGTCTCTTGTAGCAACCAGAGTTGAGTAGTGAGTGCATGGCTTTCTGTGAACCAAAGGTTGTCATATGACTTTGTTCTCTGTGGACTTGCTGTCCGGCAGGAAGTCAGCGCCTGGTAAATATCTACAGTGCTAAACTGCTTTTTGATCTCCATTTCCTTCCTACTTCTGTCTTTTCCTTTTCCATTTTGCATTTCCTTAATCAGAGCTGCAATTGCCCTGTAAGCCATCCCTCACTCCCCCAGCTTGAAGCACTGTGAACTAGCTAGCCGTCAGCAGTCTTTAATTACACATATGTAGAGAAGAAATGTGATTTATTAAGATAATCATACCTCCCATGACATTTTCTGCTGGACATTTTCAGCAGTGTCTCTTTGCCCACATAATGCACACAGCCAAAGTGAGAGGAAAGACCATTTTCTGCCTCTACCCCACCCATCCCTGGAGGTCCAGCAGGCACCCGAGATGATGATTCCTTCTGCCGTAAAGCAATGTGTGACTTATCGGCTCTTGGCTCTACATTTTTAGGAATTCTGGGAGATTTCTTGATTTGTTTTCATTGCAAGGTTAGAGTCAGAAGCCTATACAAACTGCAAAATGCCATTTCTTATGGTTCATGCTGAAGGCCAGACACACGCTAAAGTGGATTGTGTAGCCTGCAGCAATCCTCGCTAGGTCACGACTGCCACCCATCCACCTACCTGGGCCTACAGAGCTCCCAGGTCAGGGGCCAATCAGTAACTTTTCTGAAGTAAACAGAGCTCAGAAGATAAAGGTTTACTAGAATTGTTCCAGTGTTTTTAGTTACCCAGATCTAGAAACTGCTAGTAACTTTGTCCAGTTAAACTCACACTTACAATGGAGTAAAGGAGTTACAAGCACTTGGAGCACCCTCGGCACATTTTCTCTAACCACAGTTGCAGAGGAAACGGATGAGTGTGCTGACTATAGGTCTTGCCACCAGCGGGACTTCTGGATTTCTTGTGAGAACACCTTTTGGGCCTCAGGTGACAGTGACTAGCCTCGGAGCACTGTTTTCCCATAACCTCCTCTTACCCGAGCCCCTGCCGAGTTTATTTTGTTACCTGGTAGAACTTGAGTCGTGAGGAAGACAGTGGTAAAGCAGAGGACAGTGATCTTCATGGTGGAAAATGAAAGCCTGGCCTTGCTTCCGGGAAGCAGTGAAGACTTCTACCTGTGGCTTGATGACATCGGTGGGATGTCTTTGTCTGGACAAAGAGTGTCCCTCTGTCCTCATTAGGGATGTTCATGGATGGCAGAGTTCTATAGAGTGCTCTCCATGGGAAGACTGAAGAGTCCTTGTTTTGTTGGTCACTGGACACATCAAGGATGTGGTTGAATTCCCAGTTTTGATCAGAAAACCTTGCTGAATAGGAACATGGTCTCCAAACATTTTGGCTACAGATGAAAGTGTGTGATCACACAGCCATTTCTATTAAGCTACAGTGAGTTAGGCTCTGCTAGGTGCCTGCTGGCTTATTAAGGGACTATTTGACCAGTGACGACAATTTCCCAGAATAATTAGACTTGCTATTAATTAATCACCCACCAAATTCTTGGTTTGCGCTTCTCCAGTGCTTTGCTCATCCTGGACAGCTTACCATATTGCATGGATATTGGCTTCCAACCCAGTGCTGTGAATGTTTCGCTCTGAGGGAGGCATTGAATGTCATGGTCATTTACTCTCAAGGCTTTTGTCATCAATGGAATGGCACGGGGTGGTAAAATGCTACTGTGGGTGAGGGAGATCAGGGGGGCTGAGTTTAAGTTTGAAGTCTCTAGACCAGCTAGCATCTTGAGATGTGGGCCTAGGCAGGAGAAACGCCTTCTTTAAACACTAGCAACTCTTCCTAGCTCCCGAAATGCTTGATTCTGCATCAGTTGATTCCCAGTCACAGCCGTGCACAAGGCTGATCTAGAGGGTTGCTGTAAAAGATACTTAGCCCCATTCCAAGAGGTTTTTATCGTTTCTAAAATTGAGCAGGCATTCCGGAGGCCATTGAGATGGCTCAGTACAGACATGCAGAAGGAGCCCTCTGTTCTGCAGAGGGGTGTAGTGCTGCGTATGAAGACACTTGGTTATTTTACGTCCTTAGCAATTTGTAACCTGTAAAAATCTGCTTAAGCAGAAAGAAGTACACGATGACTCTGAAGCCCGGAAAGCTACCCCCACACAGTGCCATAATCCCAGGACAGGATGTGTGGGGTGTTTATATCTCAGTGATGAAGTGTTCTGGCCCATTATTATGTGGTCAAGCAGAGGGTGAAAAAAATCCATGGGACTGCCTTCACCAATAGGATGTTCTCCAGTCTGAATGGAATTAAACTGGAAAGAACTCGGGGGAAGGGGGGTGAAGGAGTTGTGGCAAACATTTGAAAACCAAACAGCACATTTCTAAATAATATATGGATAAAATAAAGAAGAAATTCATACTGGGAATTAGTATTATGAGTGAAACCAAAGCATACAACCTTGCAGAACATACTTGTATCAGTGTGAGGAGGGGTATGTATAGCCCCAGGTGCCTATTGAGTCAGTGTGAAGAGGGGTGTATATAGCCCCAGGTGCCTATTGAGTCAGTGTGAAGAGGGGTGTGTATGGCCCCAGGTGCCTATTGAGTCAGTGTGAAGAGGGGTGTTTAGAGTTCCAAATACCTGTGTTAGACAACAAGGAAGCACAGGTGGCTAGTCTAAACTGTCCTCAAGAGTTCAGAGGAAAACAGTAAACCATGTTCAGAACAGGAAAAAAAGAGAAGGAAACGGAAGAGTCCAAGAATAAGAATATAGAAATGTAGATTCCAGAAATAAAAATGTAGAAATAAAGAAACACAAAGTTGAAAACCTAGGAGAATGAGAGCAGGCTGTCAGCAGCTTTCTCAGCAGCTTAAGGATTAACTGTTAACAGTGGGTTACCTTGCTTTACAACCCATAGCCCTGTCTGCAAGGCTGAAGTGGCCCTCTGCAAATTGAGAATTAGCCCTAAGATAACACCCCACCCACCCGTGATCAACAGCAGATATGAGCTGAGTTAACTTTTAAATGATGGGATGTGCCTGACTTTTTGGTTGTGCGTTTTCCCATGCCCTTCCCTGCTACACTAGTTTAACAAACAAACAAGCAAACAAACCAAAAAAACCCTTGTTAATGAAAATTGTAAAAAAAAAAAAAAAAAAAAAGGCAATTTGTATCTGAGTTTTACCTTGAGATTGTAAAAATTCTTTTGTTCACATCTAATGCTTGCTTCTTGCTATAAAAAGGAGAGTTTGGAAACAGCCCGTTGCCACAGCCTTACAAGTCCATCTCCAGCTGTGGTCTCAGCTAGCTGATAGCTTTGTGTGCCCCACGGAGATTTATTTTTTTAATTTTTTATTTTTTTCCTGGAATAAAGTTTGCTTCAGGCATAATAAACTTTGATGGTCGGTCCCCCATCTTTGTGCCACCCTTATAGACCCAACAGTGACAATAAAGGAAAGAATGAGAGTTCATGGACTATAAAGTGGAAAAAAACAGTGAAGCCAAAAGTTGATTCTTTTAAAAGTCCAAACAATGGATAAAACTAAACACATTGACAAAAAACAAACAAACAAATAAAAAGGAAACTCAAATTACTAAAATCAGAAATAAAATAGATCATAAGACTACAAACTTAGGGAAATGAGAATTCTGAGGCAGTGCTAAGGACAACCGTGGTCCATACAGAAGCAATGGACACATTCCTATGATGCAAATGAATAGAAAATAGACGTAGACCTACAAAAATAGAGTAAATAACAATAGTAGTAGTATTTCTGAAGCACATTTGGAGTTGTAAAGCCATTTTAATTTGTATTTTTAAACACCAGGATTAAGCAAAAGAACAGTGCTCAGGAAGAGCGTCTGGAAGCCGTCCAGCATTAGACCTACGCCAACTTTTGAGGCGTGTGGCTGTTCTGACAACACGGAAGAGAGCTGCTGTGTTCTCATGGGCAGGAAGCTCAGGTGTCTGGGTTCTGCTCTTTGCTGAACCTGGCCACAGCCCGCCTCCGCTGATGACCTTTAGTCTCCATCAACCGCTTGAGGTTTGGACTTAACTGTCTAGTTCTTCCGGATGTGAGCACCGAACACAGTGTTCCCAAATCTTATCCTAAGGCACACGGACTATCTTGTAGCAAGGGCCCAGAAAAAGGAAGATACTCTTCTCAGGGAGAACATTCGAGAATCCCTCTAGTAACCCAGGGCAAAGCCGCACCTCTCTTGGGTAAAGTTTATTCTTCTTTCAGAAGTTTTTTGTTGTTGTTTTGTTTCTAAGGTACATTTAGCTTCACAAAATAATGGTGAGAAACATAGACAAAAACACTCTTGCTCACATTCGCTGCCCCTCCTTTTCTCTCTCCCGGCTCCAGCTCGCTCCAGGTCTCCTTCTTCCTAACAGGATTTTTTTCTATCTCCAAGTCTTATTTATTTATTTATTTATTTAAATTTAATTGTCCTTTAAATGACTTATCATTTATTATTATTATTATTACTATTGTGTGTGTGCATACGCCTGCGTGTGTGTGTGTGTGTGTGTGTGCGCGTGCGTGCGTGTGTGTGTGTGTGTGTGTGTGTGTGCGCACTCGCATCTGCTTTTGTGCATGTGGGTGCCGGAGGATGTCAGATCACCTGAAGTGGGAGTTACAGGCAGAGATGAGCCATTTAATATAAGTTCTGGGAACTAAACTGGGCTCCTTTGAAAGAGTAGCAAGTGCTCTTAACGGCTGAGCCATCTCTCCAGTGTCTAACTTAGTTATTCTTCAGAAGCCATGTGAAAGAGTACATGGGATCATTACCTTCCTGATGATAAGACGGCTTATCTCATTTGACATGACCATCTCAAGTTTCATCATTTCCCTCTAAATGACATGATTTCATTCTTCCTTATGACTGGTGACACACTGTTGTCTCTATAAACTATGTTTTCTTCGTGGAAACAATCTAAATGCCCCTCGACTGAAGAATGGATAAGGAAAATCTGGTACATTTACACAATGGAGTACTACACAGCAGAAAAAAATTAATGACATCTTGAATTTTGCAGGAAAATGGATGGAGCTAGAAAACATTATTTTGAGTGAGGTAACCCAGACCCAGAAAGACAATTATCATGTACTCTGTAGTATGAGGCAAGCGGGCTGCATTCCCAACGCCCGGCTAGCTTAACCCCCAGAATAATTACACAGAAACTGTATTCATTTAAATACTGCCTGGCCCATCAGTTTTAGCCTCTTATTGGCTAACTCTCACATCTTGATTTAACCCATTTTTAATAATCTGTATAGCACCACGAAGTCGTGGCTTACCAGGAAAGATTCCTAACCAGCGTCAGTCTCAGACAGGAGTTTCATGGTGTCTGCCACACTACCTTCTTCCCAGCATTCAGTTCTGTCTACTCTGCCTATCAAAAGGCCAAGGCAGTTACTTTATTCACCAATGCAATTTGTATTGCAATGAAAGCAATACAAATACAGAAGAACCTCCTACACCCATACTCACTCATAGGTGGTTTTTAAACATAAAGCAGAGAAAACCAGCCTACAAATCACAATCCTAGAGAACTTAGACAACAATGCGGACACTAAGAGAGACATACATAGATCTAATCTACATGGGAAGTAGAAAGTAGAAAAGACAAGATCTCCTGAGTAAATTGGGAGCATGGGGACCTTGGGGGAGGGTTGAAGGGGGGAGGGGAGAGGCAGGGAGGGGAGCAGAGAAAAATGTAGAGCTTAATAAAAATCAATGAAAAACCCCGCAAAAATCAGCAGAATTAATATTGTGTAAAAGTCTATTCTACTAAAAGCATTCTACAGATTTAACTTAATAAAAAAAAAACTACGTTTTCTTTATACATTCATCCTTTGATAGAGACTGTATTAGTTACCTTTCTGTCTCTGTAGTAACACACCAAAAGCAGAAGCGGTTTATCTATAGAAGGAAGAGTTCCGGAGATATAAAATAGACCACTGCAGGGAGGCAGAGCAGCAAGCTTCATAGCTGCACAGGAGCAAGAATCTAAGTGTGCACCTCTCCAATCACAAGCGTTGGAAGCAGGGAGAATGAGTGGAAGAGGCCCAAGGCTTTAAAACTCATGGAGTTCCCTCCCTAACGAAATGCTTATTCAAGTAGGGCTGCGCTTCCTACCCCCACCCCAAACAGCGCCCCAAACTAGGGACAAAGTGTTCACACACCTAGGCCTAAGGGAGATATTTCTCATTCAGACCATCAAAGACACCTAGGCTGGTTGCTTGGCCTGTATGAAGAGTGTATGATAGACAGATGTATGCAGGCATCAACGGCAGATGCTGATGCTGATTTCTCTGGGCACACGTCCAGGGATGTTACAGCTGGATCACATAGCATTTCTATTTTTGGCTTTTCGAGGACCCTCTATGTCGATATCCATCACAGCTATACTAGTTTAAATTCCTAGCAATAGCCTATGAATATACATTCCTGCCCCACCCTTGAATCCTCTCTGGAGCTGCTTTTTTTTTTCTGTGTTTGTTTTGCTGTTGATGCCATTTTGACTGGGGTAAAAAGAATATCAATGTAGTTTCAATTTATATTTTCCTGATGTTGAATGTTTCTTTGTGCAATGATTGGACATTGTCAACTATTTTGAGAAGTGTCTGCCCAGTTCTTGTGCCCATTTTCAGTGATTGGATTGTTTCTTCTTCTGGTGTTACCTTTTTGCATTCTTTATATATTCTGGTTATGAATCTTCTGGTGAATGAATTGCTGGTAAGGATTATTGCCCATCCTGCATAGTTTCTTTTTCAATTGAAAATAACTTTTAAATTATTATTATTATTATTTTCAGGAGTTGATTCTTTTTTTTCCATCATGTGGGTTCTGGGGGTTGAACTCAGTTTCGCAAGCACCTTTACCTGCTGAGACATCTCGCCAGCCTCAAAGGCATTTTCTTCATTGCAGAAATGGATTCCTTTAGCTATGCAAAAGGTTTTGAATTTGATGCAAGTTCATTAGTCAATTCCTATTATTTCCTTATTAGTGTCCTATTTAGAAGTATGCCTTTTCCTGTGCCAAAATCATGAGTATATATCTACACTTTCTTTTATTTTAGAAATGTCATGTGTGACGTTGAGGTCTCTGAGCCACCCTGAGTTGACTTTGTACATGAGCCACCTTGAGCCGACTTTGTGCATGAGAGGCAAGCATCTGGCTTTGCTCTTCAGCATGTAGAGAACCTGTCTTCCCAAGTAGTTATGTGGGCTCTGTTTCGCTTAGCTACATGTCTGCTTTGTTCAGTGTTTTATAAAAATATTCTTTGCATTGATCTCTCATCTTCCTGGTTGGGTTACTCATAAGTGTCTGTTTGTTTGTTTGTATGCTTGGTTGTTTTTTTTTTGTTTTTTGTTTTGTTTTTTGTTTTTTTGGTAGGTGGGTTAGGAATGTAGCCATTATTGTTAATGTGATAGTCATCTTGATTCTTTCCCAGAAAATTCATATGCAGTAAAAAAAGCTATTGGTTTTGTATCCTGTTATTTGCCAAATTATAAATTATTTCTATTATGTTTACCTACTTATCTACTGTATGTGTCCTTGTGCACATGTAGGTTCCAGCATGCCACAGTGACGTGTGGAGATCAGAGGTTAACCTGCAGTTGTCTGTTCTTTGCTTCCACCACGTGTGACACAAGGATTCAACTCAGGTCATTGGGTGTGGTAACAGGCACCTTTATTTGCTGAACCATTTCATTAGCTCTTTTCTTAAGATCTTGAGGAAAACAATAGTTTATTAATTTAATATCTGTCTTTTGTTTGTTTGTTTATTTGTTTGAGACAAGGTTTCTCTGTAGCTTTGGAGCCTGTCCTGGAACTAGCTCTGGTAGACCAGGCTGGCCTCAAACTCACAGAGATCCACCTGCCTCTGCCTCCCGAGTGCTGGGATTAAAGGCGTGCACCTCCACTGCCTGGCAATATCTCTCTGTCTTATAAATTCAAACACTCATCTATAAGCCTTCGTCTTAGGACTGTTTCACTGTGTCTCATAAGTTCATGGTACATCGCATTTCCATTTTCTTTTGATCCTGGAAACTTTTAATTTCTCTCATTTTTCTCTAGTGACACTCACTGTACAAGGGTGTAATTATAATACCTGTGTATTAAAGATCTGTAAATTTCTCTTGCTGTTTATTTTTAGTTTAATTCAGTTATGATTCAATAAAATGAAAGAAATTATGGTATTTTTTAATATTTGTTCAGATCTGATTCGTGGTTGAAGACATGATCTGTTTTGGAAAAAAGTTTCATGAGCTCATAAAGAATGTGGATTCTGGGACTATTGGATGAGATATTTTGTGGAGGTCTGTTAAGTCCTTTAAATATAGGTCTAACTTCAGGGTTTCCTTGCTAATTCTTTTTGTTTGGATGTCCCTCCATTGATGAATGAGGGGCATTAAAATCACTCACTAGAAGGCTGGAGAGATGGCTCAGTGGTTAAGAGCACTGGTTGCTTTTCCAGTGGACCTGGGTTCAATTCCAGGCACCCATATGACAGTTCTTAACTGTCTGTAACTTCAGGGGATCTGATTCCCTCATACAACAGACATACATGTAGACAAACACAATTGTACATAAAATACATGAAATTATTAAATGACGGAATTCTAAAAAATTGCTCAGTAGTATTATATTGAGTATATTTCTTGATTTATACCCAGTATTATATTTTTATAAAATTGTGTAGTCTGTCATCATTTGTATATATGATGTTTTAGATGCATTTGCGTGGGCACGCGTATGCGCGCACACACACACACACATACACACATACACACACTTCACACCTTCTTGGCCCATTGTTCTCTCTAGCAATATGTGATGACTGTCTTCATCTCTTTTGACTAATTTTGTCTTGAAGCCTGCTGTATTAATTATGAATATGGTTCCTTCTGCTTGCTTTTGTCTTCTGTTTACCTGGATACAATTTTCTATTCTTTCCATATTCAGTCTGAGAATATCTTGACCAGTCAGGTGAGTTTCCTACAAGCAACAAGTCGTTGAGATTTATTTCTTTGTTTGTTTTAAAAAATCAAATCAACCATTTTACTCTTTTTTTGTTTGTTTTGAGACAGGGTTTCTCTGTAACTTTGGAGCCTGTCCTGGAACTAGCTCTTGTAGATCAGGCTGGCCTCAAACTCACAAAGATCCACCTGCCTCTGCCTCCCGAGTGCTGGGATTAAAGGTGTGCGCTACCACTGCCTGGCTACATCTTTTAATTAGAGAATTAAGACTATTTAGATTAAAGGTTGTTATTATTAAAAAAAGGTTGTTATTATTAGTATGTACTAGTTTCTGCTATTTAAACGTCTTTCTTTTAGTTATGTTCATTTCTTTTCCCTTCATTTTGGAGGTTTGGCATTTTACTCAATCATTTGTGGTTTCTTCCCAATTCTTGTTTGCTTGGCTGTTTTCCTAACGATACTCTTCTTCATGTTCTCATGGTTTGCCTTACTTTTCTTTGGGGTCTAGATTTTTCCCAGTATTTTATATGATACTAGTCTAGTACTTATAAATTTCTTAGTTTGTGCTTATTTTGGAAAGCCTTTACTTCTTGTTCGTTTTTGAAGGGTAGTTTTGCTGGGTGTGGTGTTTTAGTTTGGCAACAATCTTCCAGCAGGGCCTGCAGCATATCAGTCCACGTCCTCTTGAATTTTAGAACTTCTGGTGAGAAACGGGGTTTTATTTATGATCAGTTTGTCTTCATCTATGACTTGGATTTTCTTCCTTGCAGCTTTAAACTTTCTCCTTTGTCCTGCATTTTTGGTATTTTAGCTATAATGTGTCCCGAAGCAGTTCTTTTTAAGTCATGTCTTATTGGACTCAAAGTGTTCCCTGTATCTGGCTGTCTATTGGAAAATATCCTGTTAACTTTTTAAATTTTGAACAATTATAAAAGGTTGTTATTAATTATAGTTCACATGCAGGTTTTGTATGGGTATAAAACTTTCTATTTTTAGGTAGATTCCAAGGATTAACATGGTGAAGGTAAACTTGGCTGAACATTTTCACTCAGTGGCAAAGTTATACTGGTGTCCTAAGCTGAGTGGACACTCCTGTTCTTCACACCTTTCCTGATATCCAGTAGGGCTAGTGCCATAGGTTTGGCCAATTGGTCTGTAATGGGATTTTACTTCAGTGTTCACAATTGCGATAAAGAATGATGTTGAGTGAGTTTTCTTTGTCTTTTGAGCACATTTGCTTACTGCCCATGGCTGGTAAGATTCTTGCTCATTCTTTTGATCTAATTTTGTGTTGCTTGCTTTCTCATCGATTTTTAGGCAATGTTTGTGAATTTTGGATCCCAGTACTTTATTAGACATTTTATAAAGGCTCTCCTCCAACTGTCGTGTCTCTCTCCATCTTCCCATCTTCCTTATGTCTTCCACATAAGGAAAATTCTTATTTTAATGAAGTCTAAGTTGTCAGTTCTGTCATTTCTAAGTCCCACTTTTGAAATTTCATCTTTTAAAGAGTCAATGCTAAATCTTAGGTTGCCTAGATCTTTTCGGACATTATTTTCTAGGCATCACATCACTCTGTTTTATGTTGAGCAATATCATCCATATTAATTTTTGTGAGTTATAAGATATGTACTTAGATACATAGTTCTAAATATGGGTTTCAAGTTTTGCTATAGCATTATTTGTTGAGAAATTTATTTTTTTTCCTACTGAGTTACCTTTGGTTTTTGTCAAACTATTTTTGTGTAAGTATAATTCTGGGACTTTTATCTTCTATTGATGCATTGATTCATTATTTTGTGATATATCTTGATTATTGTGAGTTTATATTACAGTAAGTATTGAAGTTGGGTATTGCTTGGTTTTTTACTTTGTTCTTTCCCTCAAGATAGTATTGACTATTTTGAGTCCACTGCTTTTCACCCATTGACTTATTGCCACATTTGTGTCCTCTTGTGTGTCTGAAGACTTCACGTGGGAGAATAAGCTATTCTCTTTTGGTTAGGCTCCGCTAGCCAAGAGCAAACCACAGACCTAAGACCATCATAAAAAGCCCGGGATCTGCCATACTCCAAGACCTCAGACTTCAGCAGGTCTCTGCGCCTTCACATCGCGGACCATTCAGCCATGAGATTCCATCTGATCCTCCATACTCTCCTTTTCCTTTTGGCTCTCTTACCCCCAGGTAAGTTGGTGGCTAACTATAGAGAGGGGCCTTCAGTTTAAAAGTCTCTTTGGAAGGTCAGAAACTAATTAACTTTACAGATTCAGAAACCTAATAGCAACAGTTCCACTAAGAGCATGTCAGAGTAAAATAGATGTCCAGTGCCATTAACCCAAATGCCAAATGCACATTGTACTATATCGTTTCGTTGTATCTCTGGGTGCCTTGTGAGGCATGGGAATTTCTTTGTAGATGCTTAGATCTTCTGGGACACTGGCAGGGACATCCATAATGACATCTGCTCTCTCAGAGAAGGATGGAATCTCATCAGGGAGAGGTAATCTTGAATAAGGGTCACAAAGACCCGGAAATTTGACGGGAAGAGACAAACCTACAAAGCGATTATTATTCCAAAACAAGCAAAAGGTCAGAGCTGCTGTCAGCTAACAGGGAGTTAGCGAGGGACCTTACTGGCTTTGTGAAATGGGTCAAAATATAAACCAACAAAACCCAAGGTAAGACACTTCGTAAAAGTTGTTATACACAAAAACCACTTTGCACACTCGACCTATGGAATGAGAAGAGGGCAACAGCTATAGACAAATAAGCAAAGACGCGGAGCTGCAGTGACTCGGTGAGTAAGAGCTTTATACATGGTGACTGAAACCCTAAGGGTGAATGCAAAGGATGGCAAATGGTTATTAAAATTTAGGAGGCTGAGCATGTGACGTTAGAAAAGATATCATAATAAACCCAAGGAATAAATTGAAAAGGAACTAATAAATACAAGGAACTAAGGAAACAAAAGATCAACAAAACAAAAAAAATTATTTATTTACTCATTTCTTGAAAGAATAGCATAGTTTACAGTAATCTGGTAATACTGATAAAGAAAAAAATTAGAACTTATTTAAAATAGTTATTTCACAGATGACTGGGTTGATATCACCATCAGTGCTCCCAAGACTCAAAGAGATACTAGAAGATTTATTATAAATGTGTGTTTATATTATATATATTACATATATTCCATCTCCTTTTGTGCATTTAGGGATCTCTCTGCTGCAGTTCATTATATCAGTGATTTAACATTAATCATATTCCTATTGGGTTATCATCACCAAAATACAAATATTTTAATACTCATCTGATCTTTGGAAAAAAAACTTTGCTTTTCCTGTTTCATTCTGTGAAAAACGCCTTAAAATCCTGACCTGCAGTCTTGTCCTAGAAGTCATCCCCTTCCATTCTCTCTTAAATAGATCCCCACCAAACATCCTCCCCAACCCTCAAATTCTGTTATTGAAATTGCTTTTGTCTTTACCTACTCATTAAGAAAGAGCTTTCTCTTCCTCCCTGCACAAGTGTTAACAATGGCCATGCTGTTGGCCCAGCCAGCCATCACTGTTAACTTACTTTGCCTCTTAGCAGATTTTTCCAAAGTCGGCCCCTCCTTTCTTTATGACAAGCCAGGGTCACCCAAAGACTCCAGGACGGAAGCTTCACTTGATTCACCTCAGTTTCCCCACTGCTTCCTCATCTTTTCTGAGCTTCCTCCTGGAGCGAGCCCCAGGGCTCAGTTTCCTGGTCCTCTTCTCCAGTCCACACTCATTCACTTGCTCAGGGACTTAGCTAGTCTCAGCCCTTTAAATTCCCCCTTGGACTTTTCTCGAGAACTCCAGACTTGGAACGAATGATCCAATGATCCTCTGCTGTCTCTAAGCTTGATTTCAAAATGAATGTGTCTAAAATAGAAGTCTTGGTTGTTTGTTTTTTTCGTACTCCTCTATGAGTAGCCTCTGCCCACAGAGAGCTGTGGCTGCCGTGCCAGGGGACTCCACTTATCGTCAGGGATTCTCCACTGCTGTATCTCAAAGGGGCTCTGTTGGAGTTCCTGTCTGTCAGTCCGTTTGGGTATCAGGGGCCTCATACCCACAGTGTGTCCTGTCTTCTGCCCTGTCATTAAACCTCTTCAGTCCCTCTACCTGTATATTTGTAGCTAAAGAGAGAGGATGTTTCCCCTCCCCCTCAGCTCCTATGTTCCCTTTACAGGGGTAGAATTGTGACCTGAGACTCCAAGTAAGGTCTTGATAGACTCCGATTAAGACCTCAAATTGGAATATCCCCCGCATGCCCACCACATGGAGTTGCCCTATGTTTCCTATGAATACTCACTAGAGCAGTGGTTCTCGACCTTCCTAATGCTACAACCCTTTAATATATTCTTCATGTTGTGGTGACCCCCAGCCTTAAAATTAGTCTTGTAGTAGGGCGGTAGTGGCGTCTGCCTCTACTTGGGAGGCAGAGGCAGGTGGATCTCTGTGAGTTTGAGGCCAGTCTGGTCTACCGAGCGAGTTCCAGAACAGCCAAAGCTACAGAGAGATCCTGTCTTGAAAAACCAAAACTACATATATATATACATATATATATATATATATACACTTCATAACTGTAATTTTGCTACTGTTATGAATCATAATGTAAATATCTGTGTTTTCTGACGGCCTTAGGCAACCCCTGTGAAATGGTCATTTGACCCCCAAAGAGGAGGTCACGACCCATGGGTTGAGAACCACTGCTCTATAAAGTCATGAAAAAGAGGGAGTCAGAATGTGACTGAGACCCTGGAGATGCTAAAAAATAAAAACAAAACAAAACAACAATGAAAAGCATCTCCTTCTACCTACAGATGTTGGTTTGAAATCTAGGACTCTTCTCATATCTGCCAAAGGCAGCTGCTTCTTTCTCCTGCCACTCTGCCACACATGAAAGCATCTGCCAGTCCCTTGCCTTTCGCTGTCACTAAGCCCCCAGCTCCCACAGCCGTCTCCAAACCCCAGGATCTATTTTAAAGGCACTGTCTAACTCGTGCTGTTTCTTAGGAAAAGAACAATTGCTTTTGTAACTTTTGTATCCCAAACTGGGTAGCATTTAGCTCTGTTCCTTCCAGATCAACTAATGTTGGAGAACACTTACTAATACATAGTCAATTTAGTGGCATTAACACAGAATTTTTAACTCAGCTCTGAAATCCATCTACATTACATTGTTTCCTCCATAAATATTCTTTAGCATTTTCTTTCTTGCAGCTGTCTTGGTAAAACATTTCAATTTTATTAAAAGATTTATTTATTTTTATTTTATATGTCTGAATGTTTTGCCTGCATTTATGTCTGAACACCGTGTGCATGCAATACCCATGGATGCCAGAAGAGGGCAATGGATCCTCTGGAACTGGAGTTAAAGATGGTTGTGAGCCACCATGGGGTGCTAGAAACCTAATCCAAGTTCTTGGAAAAAGCAGTCAGTGCTCTTAATGTTGATCCATCTTTCCAGGTCCTTACTTAATTCTTTTCTTGGAAGGCAGAATTTCTGAGAACCCAATTCTATAACAATAGATGAATATTTTTTATTGACATTTCTTTCACAAGCACACTTATATTTACCTTCATTTTGTTGTGTCAGTTATATAACTTACGTCTCAGAGTATGTGCTATCTTATATTTGTTTTTATTTTCATGTTTATAACTAATTTGCATTATGAATAGTATCTCCAAAGTACTTTTCTTGATTTACTGGAGCTGTGCTTCTACATGACTTTCTACTGAAAACCCCTGTAGTGTTGACCCGCTTAAACTTTCCTCTTGGGATTTGCTATAGTTACGTCAGTCGTTGCTTTCAGTGCTGCCTTCTGGGTAAATAATTTAAATATGTCTCTTTCTTCACAAATTCTCCTATCACTACTTTATAATTTGTCATTAACACTTTTGCTTGCTTTTTCAACATTTTTCATCTATAGTTTATATTCTTCACACTTGCCTATTCTTTCTCTCACCTATAATATTCCCCTGTTGCTTTTTATACCACCCCTGACATACTACACCCACAGAAAACTGGTATTCTGTGACTAAGATACACTTAGCCATGAAGTAGATAGTTCGGGATTAAACATGGTGAGGGAAAAAAATAACTCCTGCTTCCTTCTAAGCTGAACAAAACATGAAGAAATTGAAAGAGCAGAATTTTATCTTGGAGAAGCAGTTCCATCAAGATGGAGAGTAAGAGAAACTGGCTTCCATCTCACTTCCACACACAAGATACATAGAACAATTGCTTAACCGAAGTATCCTGTATGGGCTCAAGGGCCATGCAAGGATGCCCAGGAGCACAGAAGAGCAAAACGAAAAGAAAATCTGATTATCCACACAGAAAGGGTTCCTGTGAGATTAGCGTCCAAAGACCCTATGAGATGGCTAAAAGCAAAAAGGCAAGGCAGACATTATCATAATCACTCACGCTCATGGGCCTTAAGCAGCCTGCTCTGCAGAGGACACTGGGATGTTTTGCCATTGAGGTAACCAATAACCCATCCTCCTAGGGATATAGGAACACAGAGATGATGCTCACTTTAGCCACCTCTACAAAGAAGTAGGTGCCATTGCTTCGCTCTAAGACTGGAGCTACCAACGCTCCTAACCAGGACCATGCCTTTGATCACTAGTGTTGCAAACACTGCAATTGGGCCCAATACCAGAACCCAGCTCTCTTTCCTACTACCCTGACTCACTCCTCAAATACCGAACCATTTGTATGTTGAACTAACTTCACAAGCAGAGTCCATGAACTAACAGCTCTTGCGCATGCCTGTGCGCCAGCTACCGTATTAATCACCAAAGTGAACTCACTCATGCACCAGAACCCAGAGCCACTGTGGTCATGTCCACCAGTGGTCAAAGTCTGCATAAAATGCAAGATCTACAGTCACTGCTATAAGGAGTTAGCTTACACCCTAAGTCTGGAGCCACATTCTCTCAGTGTATATCAGGGCTGCAGATGTCAGCTCCATCACAGAGACAGCCTCACCTGATGGAAACTGTGATCCCATAATATAAACTAATACTATTTGATCTCATGCTGTAATAGCATCATATGCCTATATCAATTAAAATAATAAAATGGGAATATTAGCTTAGCATAGACTAGCACCGCAACTGACTATCATACAATGTTTTCCCATGAAATCTTGATTCTGCCCTATCCAAAGGGAGAGAGGGAAAGAAGGCAAGAAAAAGTGAGAAGAGTAAACATTAAGATGATTGTCATAAGCGGCCTGAAAGGAGATGACGTAAGGCAACCACAGCATCAGAGATGTGAATCTTCCTCCTCACTATGGTCCATGAGCCTGGTACCAGTGGATTCTACGTTTAATCTCAGCTGACTTTTTCTGACATGCTCCATCCATCAAAGTCTTAGTCTGAGGACTCAGGTCTTTGCTGTCCTGTGTGCTCTTTTCCTTTCGCTTGGATAATTGCTTATTGTTTTCACCGCCTCAGAAAGCAGTCTCTGTCCGTCTTCTCGCTCCTGTCCCCCAGGCTGTATCTGACTCTTTACTGTATTATTTTTGTCTGAAACATTTGCCACTTTTTGAATCTGTGGCTTTTTTTTTTTTGGTATGGTTATATTCCTTGACCAGTTGTAACCTCTGTGCAAGTAAGGGAGGCTTTATGGCATTTGTACTATTCCTTCTTATAAAGAAAAATGTTTGGTGAGTGAATAGCAAGAATTTGTTGACATTCTGTATAAAGGAGTAAAGCGATGAAGACATCAATATATTTAGGGAATCTGTTTCGTCCCTACCCTTCTTGTTTCAGTCTGATATTTAACAAAGTAACTTCTGCAGCTTTATCTAGACTTTTCGTGTATTTATAAGAAAATCAAGGAGCAAGCTGTGAATAAGGGAGCGGCTGGGAGAAGGGGAGAGAGGCTGAGTGTGGGGCCAGTGGGGAACAGCTGCTTAGCGGATCTTTGGTCTGGCTCCCTTCCCTCACAGAGAGAGGTGCTCAGTCCAGAACTATTATGCCTTCGCGTGTGAGGATGCTGATGCTTGGGCATTCACACACTGGGCTAACCGCTGCCCTGGTTTCTTTCCCGCAGTTAGAAGTGGTTTGGGTGCTGCAGAGACCCACTGTTTCAACCTGGAAGGCATTTGCAGACGAGACATTTGCAAAATGGTAGAAGATGAAATCGGCGGTTGCCGAAGAAGATGGAAATGCTGCAGGTTGTGGTGGATTCTTGTGCCAATCCCAACCCCAGTTATCTTCTCAGACTATCAAGAACCCCTCAAGAACAAGATAAAATAAATCATGGTAAACAGCAGCAGGAGAGCTCTGTGCTTCTAAAGCAACATGATCTCCACACTGAACGCTTCCAGCTCTTTCACCAGGCTCTATTTGGCTTGCCAATAAAACTGAATATTGGTTTCAAATGTGCTCAGACATCATTTCTTTCTGACATCTCCCAATTTAAGCAAAATATTTAAATCTGAGAAACTCCCTTTGAGCTGGAGAAATGGCTACTCTTCAGGAGGACCCGTGTTCAGTTTCCCAGCACCCACACGTTGGCTCACAACCATCTCTAACTCTAGTTCCAGGGGCTCCAACACCCTCTTCTGACTCCACAGATCCCCCCACACACACATGTTACACATGCATACATGCAGGTTAAACCCAAATAGCCATAAAATAAAAATAAGAAGAATTTGTAAAATCTTGTTTCCAGGCTGGGCAGTTGTGGTACACATCTTTAATCCCAGCCCTCGGGAGGCAGAGGCAAGTGGATCTCTCTGAGTTTGAGGCCAGCCTGGTCTACAGAATGAGTTCCAGGATAGCCAGGACTACACAGAGAAACTCTGTCTGGAAAAACCAATACATTTTTTTAATTAAAAATGTTTTTTCCAGCTGGGCGGTGGTGGCACACGCCTTTAATCCCAGCACTCGGGAGGCAGAGGCAGGCGGATCTCTGTGAGTTCAAGACCAGCCTGGTCTACAAGAGCTAGTTCCAGGACAGGCTCCAAAGCCACAGAGAAACCCTGTCTCGAAAAAAAAAATCTTTTTTCCAACTGTAATAGAAATTTAAGAGATTAACAACTGGGAACAATGAAGACAGCTTATAAAACATAGTTAAATCTGCATAAGCAGAACAAATAAATTAGAAGATAGGATGCAGAGGGTTCCCAGACCATATCAGAGTGGAGAGAAAGCGATCTTTTGGGAGAGGAGAGAGGACTGGAGTAAGCTTAGGAGAAAATGACTTGGCATAATATATGAAGATGTCAAGTGTATGATAATTAATCAGAAACATATGAAAGCAAGAAATAAAATAGAGAAGGTGGAGGGAGAGAAGGAGAAAGAGAGAGAGGCTGAAAGCTAATAAAAGAGGCTAAAAAGCTTCTAGCTTCATAATCAATATAAATAGAAATAAATTTAAATTTATCAATAGAAAAATCAAACTTCTATTGATTAAATTAAATTTTTTATTTAAAATTTATTTTTACATTTTAAATTTTTTTTTGTTTTTTAAATACTTCAAAAGTAAAAGCCCCAACTAACAGTTTGATGTTTTGCTCCTATGAACGAATGGCACAATCGCTTACAGATTATACATGCCTTACACTTACCCACACCAACAATTTTCCCACACAAGAGCCAACCATTTTGCTGTAAATTCCGGCAAAGTGCTATAGGCACAGGCTGTCAGGACCCCTTCCTGATACAGCATCACCCTGACTCTACCTCCTCTTGCTCCATCCGCCACAAGGTCTTGTTTTCCTTAGCTGAATGGAACAGAACCTCTGCTCTAGCTCAGGCCGCAACGTAGAAGGGAATATGTAAGGGGCTGAAGCAGAAGGGAATGTGTAAGGGGTTGCAGCAGAAGGGAATGTGTAAGGGGTTGCAGCAGAAGGGAATGTGTAAGGGGTTGCAGCAGAAGGGAATGTGTAAGGGGTTGCAGCAGAAGAGAATGTGTAAGGGGTTGCAGCAGAAGGGACTATGTAAGGAATTGCAGGTGACTTCATCCAGCCGTGGGCAGTCAGCTAGGGTTAAGACACCAGTGTGGGGCTGGAGAGATGGCTCAGTGGTTAAGAGCACCAGCTGCTCTTCCAGAGGTCCTGAGTTCAATTCCCAGCAACTACATGGTGGTTGACAACCATCTGTAACGAGATCTGGCACCCTCTTCTGGAGTGCAGGTAATACATGGAGGCAGAATGTTGTATACCTAATAAATAAATCTTTAAAAAAAAAAAAGACACCAGTGTGAATCAGGTTGCTAGGAACTGAACCTGGGACCTCTGCAGGGGCAACCAGTCTCAGCAGACCCCTGATATTATTTATTTATTTTTATGTGGTGTCTGTGTGTGTCTTATTGCCTGTGTGTATGTCCATGCTTCATGTGTGCCCACTGCCTGCAGAGGCCAGAAAAGGGAGTTTGTCTCCTTGAACTGGGCTTACAAAAGATTGTGAAGGGCAGTATGGGGGCTGAAAATCAGACTTGGGTCCTTTGGAAGAGCAGCCAGTACTCTTAATTTTTAAACATTTATTCTATGTGTTTTTCTTGATTCCATTCATTCCCTGTTCCTTTGCATCCGCCCTCTGCCCCTGCCCACACCCCTCCCCGACTAAAACAAAATTCAAGAGAAAAAGAGAGAGAGAGAGAGAAGAAAATAAAATGAGAAAAATTTTAAAAGGGAAGGAATTAAAAGTCTCATCATGGAAGCTGAGGTGAGACCTAACAAATCACCCCGTGTACCGCTTTGATCATACATCTCTCCTGGAAAGTGTTCATTGCGAAGAATTACTGGTCTAGCTCACGGCCGCTGGTCTTTTTTGTTTGTTTGTTTTTGGGTTTTTTTTTTTTTTGGTTTTGTTTTGTATTTTGGTCTCAAATGAAGCAGCAGTCTTGGTTCCTGAACTCTCCAAAGAGAAGGATTCAGTTGGGACATAAGAGTGCATCAATCAATTGGAAGGTTAAGTAGAGAAGAAACAATATACTTTTTAGAAAGAAAAAAGACTTGAACAGGGCAGCAGTGGTCTCAGTTTTGTCAGAAATGAGGCTTAGACTACTCTATGTTGGGTCTTCCTTTTATCTCTCTCAGGATCGACACTGCCCAGACTCTTATAACTCTGTTATAAGCAGATGTATAAGATGCAGGCATATGCATCATAGAGTTTTAAGTATCTATGAATAAGGAAAGTTTACCAGTAGAAAGGGTATCAGCACTCTGTGTATGCTCACCTATAGATGAAGTCTTGATATTACTGTAATCTGATGTAGTTAGCATACACTATGTGATTCATTATAGGATCTCTGTGCTGGGCCACCTGGAGCCTACCACCACCATTATCTTGATATCATAACAAGTCAACTATCATCATCTTTATACCCTGTTGTAGAACCTTGAACTGGCCCATCAATTGTTCTTGCTTTTTTTTTTAAGTTTTTTTCCTTTCCGTATTTTTTTCTTTTTGATAGTATAATTACACCATTTCTTCATTCCTTTTCCTCCCTCCAAACCTTCCAATGCACCTTTCCATGCTCACTATCAAAATCATGGCCTCTTTTTACATTAATTGTTGTTATATATATATATATATATATATATATATATATATATGCATACATAGGTATATTCCAAAATACATGAATACAACCTGCTCAGACTGTATGATGTCAATCTCCTATCATTTGGGTCCTGTTATTCAGTCCTTTCCTGCTATATTCCTATATAACAATTCTGTAGAATAAAAATGCAATATAAAAGTTAGGATATTAAGATATTAGTAAAAAGTAATCCACAAATTGCTGCATGTTTTAATAGCTCACTTATATATCTATGTTGCCAGAATAGCACTTAAGATTCAGCATTCCATATTGAAAACTATTTTTTTTTAAAAAATTGATTTTTATTGAGCTCTACTTTTTTCTCTGCTCCCCTCCCTGCCTCGTCCCTCCCCTCTCCCAAGGTCCTCATGCTCTCAATTTATTCAGGAGATCTTCCCTTTTTCTACTTCCCATGTAGATTAGATCTATGTATGTCTCTCTTAGGGTCCTCATTGTTGTCTAGGGAGGCCCCTGGTCTTAATTACATGTTTGATGCTGGGCCCCCCACTACGATTCTTCCTGGACATCCCTCTGCCGCCCTGTGTCCTGGAGATCCTGCAGCTTTGGGTCTGCGGGTTAGGTCCCTTCACATGCTCCAGAGGATCATAGATGGGGTGGATGTTGGGGCAGGGCCAAGTCATAACCCTGGGTCTAGGCCTGGGCAGCTGTAGGGTTGGTCCACGAATGGGAAATAGGAACAGCTCTCCCTTAGTTCACCCACACCTGAGCTAACAGTGCTGGCTCTATTGTGCAGCCGGCACTCCTAAGCTCAGAGCCGTCTCTCTAGCTGTCCTCTCACGGCCAGCATCTTCAAACATCCTTCCCCCTTCCCTCTCCCACGTTTTTCCCATTTCTCGTTCATAGCATCCTAGCGCCTGTGCCCTGTTACTCCACAACAGACATTCTTTAAAGTAAAACTCAAACCCTCTTGTCTTTCTTCACACTATTTATAACAGATAATATTTTCACTCGTTGTAATCCATCTCTCAGAAATATGCCTATCTAAAGAAAACTATGGAAAAGCATCTATGAAGCCAATATTACTACAATATTCAATAAAAACTTGGATAATATTCAATATCAGTTTGCATTCATGGAAAAATAAAAGACTGACAAAGTGTCAAGTAGCAAAATTTATTTAGTCAAAAGATTTGCATTTCAAGTACAATGAATCAAAACAAATTCCTACAATGTGTTCTATACAGCAAACAAACCTGGGTTTGGCAAACTTCTGAATCAAAGACTTGTGCGCGCTTAAGTTTTCCCTGAGCAAAGCCGATGAGCTCCAGCAGAGGGCGCTGCAGACTTCTCCCAAGAATCCGGGAAGGTTCTAGGCTTTAACTTTTATCAATCCCCTGAGCAGTTTCTTCCACTTTCAAATAGTCATTCCCGTGGCTCAGCCAGGGTGGGGTTGAGGAGAGGGCAGGCAAAGACACAGCAGACGAATGGAGAGCACCTGAGGGTGAGACATTCTGTCCTGCCTGGTGGCTGAATCCATTTCTTGCTCCAAGGGTGTCCTCAGTTTCACAGTGTGCCCACAGGAGGAATGAGCGCTAGTAAACAGCCAGAACTCCTGCCCTTGCTCTTGGTCTCCTCTCCCAACTACAGAACTGCGCGCGGTGTTCATTACCCCAAAACCACCACCACTCACCATCCCCGGCTCCACCAGCTACCCCCAACTCCCAGCAGACAGGAGCCTGTTGGAATTGCAACAAGTGTAATTCTCCTCGTCAGGACAGGTTCTCTGTGTCTGGCCTGGTGAATCTGCCTTGGCTGGCAGAGTGGGTTCAACTGTCCCGAGATTCAGCACAGGCTTCGGGCTGCTGTGTTCCTGAAGGCCTTTCCGGAGGTCTGAAGAGATTTCGTCGCTTGCTGTGTTCTCTGTGTGTCCCTGTGGCTCTGCAGTTTCCATTCGAGACCCTCTGTTGAGCTTTCCTCTGCTGGGCTTTCCCAACCTGGTGTTCAGGGCCCAAGAGCCTTGTTTACTCTGGCAACAGGCACGGTGTCTTTGAGATCAGTCAGCTGGACATAGACGAGCACATAAGCAGGCTCCCGCAGGGCAGAAGTCCTGTCAACCTTAGAATTATCCTTTTTTTTTTTTAATTTTTATTGATTTTTTTTTTAAATTGAGCTCTACATTTTTCTCTGGTCCCCTCCCTGCCTCTCCTCCCCACTTCAATCCTCTCCCAAGGTTCCCATGCTCCCAATTTACTCAGGAGATCTTGTCTTTTTCTACTTCCCATGTAGATTAGATCTATGTATGTCTCTCTTAGGGTCCTCATTGTTGTCTAAGTTCTCTGGGATTGTGATTTGTGGGCTGGTTTTCTTTGCTTTATGTTTAAAAACCACTTATGAGTGAGTACATATGATAATTGTCTTTCTGTGTCTGGATTACCTCACTCAAAATGATGTTTTTTAGCTCCATCCATTTGCCTGCAAAATTCACCATGTCGTTATTTTTTTCTGCTGTGTAGTACTCCATTGTATAAATGTACCACATTTTCCTTATCCATTCTTCGGTCCAGGGGCATTTAGGTTGTTTCCAGGTTTTGGCTATGACAAACAAAACTGCTATGAACATAGTTCAGCACATGTCCTTGTGGCACAATTGAGCATCCTTTGCATATATACCCAAAAGTGGTATTACTGGGTCTTGAGGAAGGTTGTTTCCTAATTTTCTGAGAAATCGCCACACTGACATCCAAAGGGGTTGTACCAGCTTGCATTCCCACCAGCAATGCAGAATTGTTTCCTTTTCCCCACAACCTCTCCAGCATAAGTTGTCATCAGTGTTTTTGATCTTGGCCATTCTTACAGGTGTAAGATGGAATCTCAGAGTTGTTTTGATTTGCATTTCTCTGAGGACTAAGGATGTTGAACATTCCCTTAAGTATCTTTCAGCCATTTTAGATTCCTCTGTTGAGAGTTCTCTGTTTAGGTCTGTACTCCATTTTTTATTGGATTATGTGATCTTTTGGTGTCCAATTTCTTGAGTTCTTTGTATATTTTGGAGATCAGACCTCTGTCTGATGTGGGGTTAGTGAAGATCTTTTCCCATTCTGTAGGCCGTAGTTTTGTCTTGTTGACAGTGTCCTTTGCTTTACAGAAGCTTTTCAGTTTCAGGAGGTCCTATTTATTAATTGTTTCTCTCAGTGTCTGTGCTGCTGGGGTTCTATTTAGGAAGTGGTTCCCTATGCCAATGCGTTCAAGTGTACTTCCCACTTTCTCTTCTATAAGGTTCAGTGTGGCTGGCTTTATGTTGAGGTCTTTGATCCATTTGGATTTGAGTTTTGTACATGGTGATAGATATGGGACTATTTTCATTTTTTCTACATGTTGATATCCAGTTATGCCAGCACCACTTGTTGAATATTCTTTCTTTTTTTCCATTTGATATTTTTTGCTTCTTTATCAAATATCAGGTGTTAGAAGATGTGTGGATTGATATCTGGGTCGTCTATTCGGTTCCACTGGTCCTCCTGTCTGTTCTTATGCAGTACCAGGCTGTTTTGAGTACTGTAGCTCTGTAGTATAGTTTGAAGTTAGGGATTGTGATGCCTCCAGACCATCTAGCTTTTTCATCCGTGCAAATGACTACAGGTTTTTTCCTTTCAAAA